>JAGVSP010000438.1:82500-178704 GCA_022494985.1 Micrasema minimum | reverse complement strand
AAATCATACTAATTTATAAGTCTTACGATTTTAGCGGGGCTCCACACGTTTAATGTATGTACGGGATAATCCTCCAAAAAACCCGCGGGATCCCGGTTTTCCGGTATTGTATTGAAAAAGTAAAGCAAATGTAATACGAACTAATTTTATATCCTAGCCTTGGATAAAATTTGCACTTTTTGTTTCATTAAACCATAAAAAAAATTCTGAAAATTTATCTACAACCCAAGAAAATACTTAAAATTTTATGTGTAAAACAGTATTCGTTATCTCTCAAGTGAAAACAAGGTGAAATTAGTAGTTTCTCATTTGTTAAGAAACTATACCTCCTAACTCCCATTAATATCTACTATAGAAACACAAGTGTTTTTATTGCTGCACTAAAAATAAACCTTTTGTATCATAATTACCTTTTTAAAGCATCTAAATCTCTTAATTACCAAATCAATCACGGAAAATCCAAGTAGATACTTGGCTCATATGGAAGAATATGCGTTAAATGGAGATGTAGAGATAATGGTTGTAGAGAATGATGGAAGAGAGTAGAATTATTCTTCCGCGACCGAGAAAGCCATTGAACAAAAGAAATTCACAATAAGATACATCGGAGTGAGTTAGTTATTAAATGAAATGGAAAGTCGGCGCACGCCTCACACTATTATCGCGAGGAGAAACAAAGAGAGATGGGTATCTTACGGCGAGTTTAGACATACAATTATCTACACCAGACTTAATAATCTCAGCTTTCTCAAAAATTCAACGAACTTGTTGGTGTACACCTCACATTGGATTCAAGCAATATCTTAAAATTAACGTTAAATTTTGAGTAAAATATTTTGAAAATAATAGTAGTCTGTAGGTATTTTTGCTCTACAAAAGGTGGAGAGTAAACGGTTTTCACATATATGTTGTTTTGGTTTAGGTACCTAATAAAAATCCAAGTTTTCGATCTTGGGGGGCGGACGCGTTAGCCGCCATCTTGAATTGAATATGCCAAAATTTGTTAACCTAAATAGTTTAGTTTACAACAAAAATGTGAAGATAAAGTGTAAAGATTACGAAGCAAGTAAAAAGTTACAAGCGATGGAAAAAATACAAAAAATCTACCGCTGTAAATCTATAAAAATATATAATATAAAATAAACAACCATCAACAGATATTTAGTTTAGTTTTAAATGAAATCTTCCTTATTTCCTTTCTTTCCCTGATTCGAACATACACTGTACTTAGTGAAGCAATGCAATGCCGTTTGCATCATTAAAAAAAAATATGAAAGATTTTACTGTCCCGCACTAATTTCTGTGTATTTTGGTGGGAAGATTATTTAATCCGGTTACATAATCCTATCTCTAAACTTTCCTTTATATCATACATTATTACACTTCCAGCGTGATAGGAATTTCTCTATTTACGATAACTGGGATCTGTTTGAATTCATTTGGAACCGAATTGTGATTTATCGCACACACAACAATGGCTAGAGATTGGTGTCTCGAGCTGGTGGCCCGATCATAAATAGGAAGATAGCCAAGATACCTTCCGCTGTCGATAAATACACGAAACCGACAATTTTATAAGAAAATTACCAAAATATTTACTTTTCAATTAATATCCCAACAAAAACGTGAAGTTTAGAAGGGACGTGGATATCTAGGCGTTTACAGGTCGCCATTTGCTGGGTATATAATTTAATGCAGGTCCGTCACGTCCAGTTTTTGTATAGAAGTTAAACGGTGTTTTTGTCCGCATCACAATACGTACGCTGGTAATAAGTGATACGCGTTGTTGATTTTCAACACTCATCAATTTGGTTACGAACCGTCCAGCGGTCAAGCAGTGAAGTGCTGTTGTTGAATGAGCTAATAGAGGAGGCGTTTGTAGTATTGGCACAGCTAAATAATGAATTGAACCGCTGCTGTTGGCGCTGGGTATTAGACAAATATTAATAAACGATGTTAACAAACAATTTATTTATTTTTTTTTTAAAAGAATTTTTTTTTGTTTACAAAGAAATACATAATATCACATATACATTAGAAAAAATAAACAAAAATCCCACCAAGGCATAGCCTGTTTGTGGGTATACTGTGAAAGTCAATGTGAATGTGTTCACACTCTTTCAAGCAGCATGCACGAGGCAAAAAAGAAAAAGATAAATAAAAAAAATACAAGAAATTGATATAGTTATACAAGAATAAGAAGGAAAATAATTATAAAATATAAAAAAAAAATTAACGGAGATTATGTTATTGTTATGGTATTTATAGTAAGAATGATTCTACCTTTACACTATGTATCCAACTTTGTGTTAATTTTTTAAAAGATGAAAAATTAGGAAAATTTGACAATGCCATTTTATTGTCAGTTAAAAAATAATTAATTCAACTGGGGGCAATAAAATGTGCATGTCTCTGAACAAGTTGTGATTTACAATGTGGTATTTCTAGCACTCGGTTTCTTCTTTGACTAGACCTATTTGAGGTTCTAGCAAAAATGTTTTGGTGCATAAATACATAATTTAAACATTGTAATAAATATATTCGTCTAATATCCATTAGATTTGCTTAGTTATTGAATAACTTGCTGATTGCCAAATAATACGACACTGATATTTAAAAAAAAATATATATATATAATATAGTACTATGTTTTAAAAACTAATATCAGGTTAATTTGAATTGAATTTGTAGTTGGAATAAGGATTGTCAAATATCATGGAAGGGATAAACTTAAATTAATGTAGTTATCCCAACAAGTAATACAGTATTAATAATACATTTACGAGTGTATAAAATAGTTAAGTTAAAAAATATTGTTAGGATAAGAATAGGTACGAAATGATAAATTAATAAGTGTCATGTAAATAATTAGTCTATGTTAATAATTATAACAATAATTAAACAATGTAGGTTTTTAAAATTATTAAAATAATCATTTTGTAAGTATATTTGCCATAATTAAGGTTATTTTAATTCATATTACTAATTAAGTTTATTGCCATACTTAATTACCGCGGAAACAAAAGATCACGACTTGAAAATAACCATGATATTGACATTTGGAGTGAGGAGGCACCGTAAATTATATATTGGTATTTTTTTTACATTTGTTACGGACCAAAATGTGTGTAGGAGGAGTAATAATTCAGTGTTATACAATCGAGGACAAAGGTATTGAACTACTTTTAGCTACACTGTTTTAGAAAACTTGTGCATGGGTGGCCTATACATTTTATCTGCAACTGTACAATATCCATAATATGTATTATAACATACGTAGGTAGTGGGTGTGGATCGTGTGAATAAAAGTTTTAAAAATATGTATTTTGTTAAAAGTAGTTTTATAATTCCTAAAATTTAATAAGAAATTTAAGAGACAGCCTCTACGTAATGATAATTAAAAAATATGAATTTAGTGGTATGTAGATCATATCATCCCTATATAAAAAAACGTCTACAGTTAAAATATGAAGATACCCACTCATAATAGTACGCATATGAAAAACGGAACGATTATAAGCAAATAACAGGTTTTGTGAAATTAGGTACTACCTGATAATTTTGGAATAAGGATTTCGCCGGTATTTATTTGATTTAATAATAATACCAGCATTCCTACGATCCCCTTATTTAATAAATTTAATTTGTGTGGTCCTGTAGCCTTGAGGTACACGTCTTATCATTACTACACGGGTCATGAGTTCAGAATGGAAATACGTAATGTAAACAAATTTTTATATACCACATATTGTGATGTAATCACTTGAGTGCTGAGATCATAATTATTGTATTGATAATTCGAAAAAGGTTAAAGGCGTTGCTGGCTCTTAAATATATTTTTTTAATGCAGTCAGCGCTCAGCGCCCGTATTATTTACATAAACTTTGATTTTTTGACTCCGTCTTTTTTGTCTTGTTTGAGTCAATTTTTTTTTAAAAGTTTTAATGTATGGAGTAATCGCGCTTTAACTTGTAAAAAATACGAAAGATTTTATTTTACTACTACTTCTACTATCTCCCTTATCCGCACCCAATGGTGCATAGGCCACTGCATTTGTACATCAGGTGCAATGAATCTTGATAATTTGTTACATGAAGATAAGATAGTCAGTCTTACGCTTCAGCGCCAGTCCAAGTTATCACATATGAAATATTTTTATGATTTTCTTTTACGATTGTGATTTCTTTTGATTTTAATTTTATGTTCAAACGGAAATCTAGGTGAAGTACACTGTAATTACACATTCTTCAGATTTATTTTAAGAAGAAAAATGTCTACAATATTTGCTTTTAAAGTAAGATACTAAAGATACTAAAGATTTTAAAGTAATATACAGTTGTTGTAGATATAGCTTGTTTTAATGGCTGTCATACAATAAACGTGATAATTCATTCGTTCATTCCCTAAGGAAATAACATGTTTGTATGTACTATCTAGAGAGAAAATCGTTAAAGATGAGATCGTTTCGTATAAAAATTTTGTTAATATTTCGTGTCCAAAATAATATTTTACTATGGTATGTTATATCAGTGTGGTATTCATCCTGAGGCTTTTTAGATGAATATTATGTAGGCAGATTGAGAAATATTTGGATGACAGTTTATAACACAAAAAACCGTGCATTTATCGACGAGTTTATTGACATTGTTCGCAATCTTTAAGTATATGCTAATAAAAATGCATGGCCTTTTTTGTTTCATTTACACATTAAATATTAACGAAGGTGTGATATCGTGCGCTATTAAGCAATTATGTGTTATAAAATTCCTTACCTTTACAATCTTTTCATGTTCTATCGCCTGTCCTGGTAGCTTGAGGATATCCTGACCAATGGAATTTTCATCGTTAGGTGCTGCAGCTGTACTCTTCACATAAACATTACTCTTCGAATAACGTCTAATGAGAATATTACCCGCGTCGTCCATCTTGATTTTCACTCCCTGGATGAAAAATATGTTTATAAGTAACACATAAAACTATTTCATATAATGTATATTAATTTGATTTAATGAATACTTTGCAACTCTGTGGAAAACGGGTAAACATTAGCCAAATCGATACCTATATCTATGTAACTAACTAACTAACCATCACGCCATTCCCTGAAGGGGTTGGCAGAGAGGATAGAACGCCTCACCACTCTGTCCTGGAATACTTCTCTTGCTTCCTCCACATTCATACATCTTCTCATGCACGCACGTCGATTATTCCGACTTCTTACATGCCCACTTTCAAGCACTTTTTTTTTTACTTGATCATGCCATGTCTTTCTCGGCCTTCCTCGACTTCTACATCCAGGCACAGTCACATAATATATTTTTTTTGCCTTTCTTTTATCATCCATTCGCTCTACATGACCGAACCATCGTAAAAGACCTTTCTTAATTTTGTCGATAATGCTTATCTCAACCTTGCATTCTGCTCTAATTTCAACATTACATTTCAACTGCATTCAATCTACTTTCATCCTTCTTTTTCCAACTCCATACTTCGCTTCCATACATAAGGGTTGGTACCAGAACTCCATTATGAACTGCCAATTCAGCCTCTTTTGATAAGCACTTATTAGATACGTCCGACTTTAAGGCACCATTAACTCTGTTACCGGCACTAACCCTCCTTTCGATGTCCTTGTCCATATTAGTTAAATTGTATCTATGTAAAATGTTAGTAAAACTTGTACAAAGGGCATACAGCTTTTTAAGCTTACCATACTATTAGTGATATTAACTTTGCCAACGAATGGAATTGGTTAGGTACTTACTTGTCCTATATGTCGTTTTACTTCATCCGTTTTTTGGTCTCTCATTGGATTATCAAAGCCACAGAGTCCAATTCTGAAAAAAGGAAATTACAAAACATTACTTTAATGATCTCGAGTGTTTTCATTTTGTAGAGCTTCAACGCGTGGGGTATTACACCTACCAATTCAATTATAAAGTGGAATCTTGGAACACAAAACAAGTCAATGCAAACTAAATAAATCAGAGTCAAAATATTAAATAGGCCACGGTACTTAAACGTGTACCTAATGATTGCCTTTATTCAGACATAATGTCCACCGACACAATAAGAGCACTAATGTTCATACTCTAGAAAGGAGCTTGCAAGTACAATGAGTGCAACAGTTCCGATTACCCTTGTATTTACTACAAACATTTTACTAACCACAGCTGGGCAAAGCGTGAAGGACTAATAAAAACAATTAATCTAATAATATCAGAGGATATTATCATAAAATTCAAATAAACCGGAGAGCAATTTGTCGCTATAAATCACATCCAATAGGCAGATGTGTTTAGGTCCAATATTTGTGTCATACTTGATTCCATTCATTTCATGACCACAAAGATAATTGGGTTCTAACGATTTTTATTTGCGCGAAAAAATTGATTGAAAAATAACAATATCAAGGGAATTATTTTTTTTATTTTTATTGTTATGAATTTTCTAGCGCGCGGCGCAGTTTGAAATAGCGCTTTTTCAAATCGCTCGCAATTTGGCGCGCATGCGGTGTGACGTCACAGCAATTTCGCTCACTACGGAATGAATTTCACGCCTTTCATTTCTCCGTTGAGAATTCACGGTAGCGGGTATGACGTCATTAGCCAATAACGGGCGTTCAAAATCATTCGTATTTTCGTGTTTTTAAAACATAAATTTTTAAATGAAAACAAAATTTTTGATCGTTGTGTTTTTATATGTTGGATTTGTAAAATTATACTCTCTGAGACAGGTGCGCAAAATGTTCAGTAGAGAAGATATCAATAACAAATTAGTTTCAAAGATTCTGTAAGTGAATAAGATATTAATGTTAGGGACCATTTGAAATAAACAAATAAAAAATAAACAAAAAAACAAACATATAGATCTATGGGATTTAGCCTGCGAGAGAATGAGATAGAACACAGTTTCCGCCGGCTGGCAGTAGTTCCATCTACCTCATCAGATACATCTACCAGTTGATCGCCGGCACCCCTTATACTTTTATAATGTGGATAATAAAACAGAATTTGTTCTATTCATGTATCTGAAGAGGTAGATTCGACTCCCAAAATTTTGTAGCAAAACCGAGGGAGAAGGCCTTGACGCGGTATTTCACAGATATATTGATAAAATCGAAACAAAAACTTTTGTCTCATACTTTAGTTATCATAAGCCGTACTTGTAGAAATTGAAGACATGGATCATGAATAATAAAATGAAAAAAAATTATCAACTGGGTACCAATATTTAAAATAAATAAATCCTATAATTATCCCACTTGATATGCATTTATCTCATTCTCTCTCAGCTTAGTTTTATTAAGGTTTCACTTCTACCTGGTGTGAACTGCACACATGTAATTTTTTTTAAGGTCTGTTCACAGAACATCTAGTTGCAGTAAGAGGTAAAATAAATATGAACGAACTTGTAGTCGATTAGTGGCACTTAATCCAGCCAATGACGGGTCACAAGCCCTGTAACAGATACCCTACCTGTCCATTTCTGTTTTGTTTACTATTAACCCCGATTTTTAATCCTTTTTTTTTAAAAATTTTCACTAAAAAAAAAGCTAAAAGCTAAAAAAGCTAAAAGCTAAAAAATATTTAAAAAGTTTTCAAGGATATTCATGCTATCGGGAAGAACCCTATTCAAATAAACCGGATAGAAATTTGTCGCTATAAATCACATCCTTTAGGTCCAATATTTGTGCCATACTTGATTCCATTCATTTCAGTGCACAAAAATAATTATAAATATTTGCGCATCCTACGTAATAATTATGGAATGAAAATTTATTGTGCATGACAATTTTTCAATGTGTAATTACAAGAATTACATAACAATTATATATTTATAATCGAATTTTTGGCCTTGATCCGGTTTGGTTAATCGCATCGATGTTTATTTGTTGTCATTTACAAAAAACTATCTTAAAGATTCGTGATTGCTAAGCCAAATCTTTGATAGGAAAATCGTATCTTGATTGTGAGATTTAAGCTTTTAAGGGCTTCTTCGAACAGGCAGTCAAGCAACTCGTCTCCAGTACTAAGCCCACAGACCCCATTGATAAGACGGCATTCTTAATAGATCAGTAATTGTAAGATGCACGCACCGCTTCGGAGGTCACATTATTGCTTCATAGACATTTTAATATCTGATCCCTTTATGCGTATCTCCATCATTTTCTCCCTCATTAAAATGCTCAAAGGCGACGATGACTAGTAAGAAGGATGGACAGTCCACGTAATCTGAAGGTATTGTTGATTGTGAATAGTCATCGTGTGTACACACTCATAACGGAGGTAATTAAGTGCAGTCGTGGGCTTTGATGATTTTTTAAATAATTGTATCTTAACATTTAGGCCACGAAAAGAGACAAAAAGTATTATTCAGGTCGGGGAGCTCGAGCGACCTTAGACGACTTACTAACTTACAATAGAATTTTAAGGATACGTGATTTAATGACGCCCGTTTAAAGAGAATCATTAAAAATCACTTTCATAGTGAATTGGATATCATTAGACAAACGCGTATGAAACACTAAACGGCACGCAGATTGATATTTCGAGCTTTGCAAATCAAGTGTTCAGAAACATTTTACGTCTATTTAATACACAATAGCGTTTATATTAGATCGTTTTTTTAAATTGATTGTCGATTGGAAAGAGCAAAAAATTCAAATGATTAGCATATCGAGTCGGGTTTTTACACAAAGAAGTCGAATTCGGGTTTCCGAGGAAGGCGTTCGATTAAAAAGGTCGTTGTTTGATATTAAAAGGAAACAAGATCTTTGTATGACCTTGAGATCAGTTCCAATTACGGCCCACGATAGGGCAAACAAGACGGTAGCGAGTGGCCAGTGGTAAGTAGAGATCTGAGAACACCAGTACCCAGTACCCAGTACCCAGTATCCAGTACTTTGTACCAGCGCCAGCGTGACAAGCTGCGACCGGGACAGGTGCCTTGTACCAAGGTACCTTCAATCTTGATTCTACTGAAATGCTCCTCACTGTCTTCCGGGTACTTTAATTCTTATATTATAAACGAGTATTGGCAATTGACTCGCCATCAATTTGGTAAAATGAATCAAAAGCCTATGGCATTTTCAATCATTTGATAGACATGTTATGAACAAAATTCAAGAGTCGTAATCACTCAATAAGCCAAGTGTGGGAATGCAATAGGGTTCTTCCCGATAGCATGAATATTCTTAAAAACTTTAAAAATATTTAAAGTATATTTTTGCAATTCCAACGATATAAAACACAATACTCAAAAATTTTGTTTTTATTGATAAATTTATGTTTTAAAAACACGAAAATACGAATGATTTTTAACGCCCGTTATTGGCTAATGACGTTATACCCGTCCACCGTGAAAGGCGTGAAACTCATTCCGTAGTAAGCGCCTATATTGCTGTGACGTCACACCGCATGCGCGCCAAATGGAGGATTTTGCGAGCGATTTGAAAAAGCGCGATTTCAAACCGCGCTAGAAAATTCATATGACATCGTAAAAATTTAAAAAAAATTCCCTTGATATTGTAATTTTTCAATCAATTTTTTGAAGTAAAAAATTAAAAAATCGGAAAGAACCCCATTATCGCGTTGAGATGAGGTTAAAATTCCTTCTTATAGAACGATTCTATGAACAATATAAAAATATAAGAAACGTCGCGCTGAGAAAATGTTTTTTGTTCGCATTTGGGCTCCTTATTGGTTAGCACCTCAGCCACGTACTTTAACTTTAATAATCGGTGTATCGAGTCAAAGGAAAAATAATATTTCCGTTTTCAACGTGTTTTGTTTTGTTATCCATTCAGCCATGAAGTAAAAGTTGTTTATTTATATTGTAAAAATATAAATAGAATTATGAATGGTTGCAAAGGTCTTGTCTCGCAAATCTTAAGATAAGCGTAATCGTGCTATAAACATAATCAATGGGAGTTCAATCATAATTATAATATTGTGTAAACGTTCTTATATAACTCGGGTCGATAAGATCAGATGAGTTGATGAGTAAACTATCCACTGGTAGAAGTTAGTCTGGAAAATATTTTTAACGCTGAAGAAATAAAGAGCTGAAAGCTAAATTTTCTTCATTCGTTTTTCTGTCTACTTCTCATATTGGTGCACAGAGCACAACACTGGAACACAATATACCTACCATTTTTTACTATCATCTTCTTAAAGACTTACATAAATTGTTTTCCTGCGGCTGAAAGTCGTATTATGTAGTTGTAAATAGGATATCTATCTAAACTAGGACCTAAATCATTATTATATGTTCTACGCATAAAATTTGAATTCAAATTAGCGTTAAACATATTTATCAAGCCGTAGTAATATGTAAATATCGGGTGTACGGATTAAGATGCAACGGGATATGATGTCAGGTTTATTTTCAGGGTATTTCAGAACACAATACGCGGTCTTATGTTGAAAATTCTGTATGCACTTAGAGTCGACAACTGACAGGCGACCTCCACTGAAGAGATCTCAAATCGCTGATTCATTTTCGGCAAATTACCACTCCGGTCAACAAACTCCGTCATGCTAACAGCTAACAGCTTAAAATGAAATAACAATTTGATCGTGTAACAATCTGAAGGGATATTAAACCCATAGTGATTATTATCTTTACTGTTACTTGTTAAAACAGCCTACATCGTGAGATGACATGTTTTATTTTGACCATGATTCGACACTTTAGTATTAACCCAAAGGTCTGTGATTGTTTGTTTTACACCAAAATAAACAGCGTCGAAACTGATACAATTTTGTATCGTCAATTTTAGTGGTTCGCCTTTTTAAAAGATAATATCTAATGGTTAGTAGGGGGTATATGTAATCCAAATTGAATTTAGATCCTCAAAAGGGTAAGCATAAGCTTTATTAAAAAGCACGTTTTGAAGTTTTTTGCAAAGCTCTCAGCATGTCTATCTTTTAAATTTAAATTGATTCGTCATCTTGTTGACAACATGCATTACTTCCGAAACGAAGGAGATTAGTGACAATTTAATACAATTTTACTCAAAATTTTAAACTCTACTACCCTTAACTATTCAACAGGATATTTGTCTTTTAATTTGTGAAAAAAAATCATTAATAAAATATCGATATCAAGTTTTTAGTACACACGAACTTAATTTAGCAAACAGACCTTTAAACCATTTTATTAATTGCTAAAACTACTTTAGTTTCTAAAGAAATAACTAGATTAAATTAATTAACTACCAATCAATCTTGAGTCAGCTTTTCCAACAAAAAAATGTTGCGAAATTGAAAGATCTAATGTTAAGTGATTATGACATTAAAAATAGTGGTGTACCACTCATAAGTAGTCAAGTAAAGCCACTTCTCTAGGTACTCAGGTGTCTCGTGTCTTAGTTATCAATTATATACTAATAAACCAAAAAAGTTCATCGATTTAGTATTATTTTCGTAATAAAATACTGGATGTTTTGACTTCTTTTCAGGATAAGTAATGGGCGTTGAAAATATCAGTACGTACAGATATGAAATGGGTTTTTTCAGTCAATTGAATAAATTAGGTGGCGCCGAGTTGATAAACGAGCCTGATCCAGTTGGTACAAAAAAATAAACCAGATTTTTTGTCCGTCTTAACAGAAACATCCAGTAGATTTATATTAATAGGTTTTCCGTCTAGTAAGATTAAATATTTTTAATTTTGTCGTGCAAAATGTTATATTCTTAATAACTTTTTATTAGTGCACTGAGAGAATTACAGGTATGTAAACGTTCATGGAGAATAATAGCATGTCAAGTTGGTTTTAATAATAGTTCTCTACGTGGCAAGATTTTCAATATTATCGGGGTAAATGCAAAACGCCTTTTCATTTATATCCATTATATATATATTACAGTAAGACGTACATAAATATACACATAATACAAATTTAAGAAACGAAATAAATAAATAAAAAATGGTTGTTAATATTGCGACGATTTTGTGATGAATTTTTAAATTTTTTAAATTATATATTTTATGAATTTGCAAAGTTAAATCTAAGCCCGATGGAAATTACTTGAAATATGGGGAATTGTATAATATCGTACTTAAGGCGAAATGAGACTAAGTTTATGTAAAAATAAATATTATGTTACTTGTTTGTGGATCTGTCCTATTTAAATTACAATTCAATAAGTAGAGTGTATTTTTTCAGTTCTCAACTTATCGATTTTTCTAGTACGACTGTACTAGATACATATACATACGTCACAAGGAACAATAATTTGCATAAAATGATTATTATTATTATAAAATTGATAATGCGGCTTGATTATACACAACAGTCAGTGTGTAGGTACCTTTAAGTGTAGCGGAAGTGTGGGTACAGGAAGTGCGATATGCAGAATATAATATAATAGTTGGAGGAAAATGTCTCTGTTGCAGCGTGATCTCGTTCTGCACGCTCCATCGGCCAATTGGAAAGTTGGTGCCGTAATAATAATATGTGCCAGACTTAGTAATCGAGTTGTACATTTAGCGCAGCACTGTGCTTACCGATTTATAATAAAAAAATTGATACTTTTTTTTCTAATTCGTCTGATTGCATTAAAAATAAATGCCAGCCTCGCGGTGTAGTGGTTAGTGCGTTGGACTACCGTGCATGAGGTTGTGAATTTGATTTCCGTAGGGTTCAATGAAATATACTTTTTTAATGTGATTTCCAAACAGTGAAGGGTAGAATCTTGCCTTTTATTCAATATTTACTGCACTTGGTGTACTAATGGAGTTTAGTATGCACTGTTATGTGCAACTGAAGGTAAATAAACGTAGCATTTAAATAGGAAAAGAATATACGAAAACGCTTTTTTCATATTCGTGAAATGTAGCACAATGTTTGATAAGATTTTAGATTACAGGCAACAAAAAGCCCACAAATACGACATAATAACCAAGAAAAAACATAACCTGAAATTACGATCTTGAATTTTAGATTAACTGTTTTTGTATCTTTTTTAAAAATTATTATTTTATGCATTTAGTTGTATATACATTTACATAGACTAATTATTTACTTTTCACTAAATCAGTGCCTACCTATTCTTATCCTTTTGATTTAAGTACCTATAGTTTGAAATAGTCTTAAAAATATCAATTTATCTAAGCGAGTGACATAAAATTTTTTGTTTAATCTGTTTTCCTTAACAAATAATAAATATGAACATTTTAATTTAAAAAATATAGAATACTTTTGTATCCGTATGAAATGTTTCGTTAAAACGTATTTTATTGCGGCTACTACGCTAAGTTATATTTATCGTGAATGGTTTTAACTTTACGACATTGTGGGTTTTTAAACGTCCAGTTAGGCTAAATGGTACTTAACCTAACCTAACCTAACCTTAAGTAACCTAAGTCGAAAATCACTCCGTTTATCGCTTTCAAGTGGACAACTATTGTATCCACTACCAGTACCAAGTAAGTACTGTGGATATTGCATAAAGTGGGAGCTATTGCAATAATGTTAGTTATAATGCGATAACTTTCACATCGAAGTTGAATTAGGCTCGTGCCACGTTTTCACCGACTTTCCGTGTTTCCAAATATTGTGTATTAAGCCTTTTGTACTCGAGGCATTCTCCGTGATTTTTCTTGCATAAAATTAATTTAGCTGCTTTGTATAAATAGGTAAATCTTAAATAATTGTTTGCGGTGGCGCTTTACTAAGAGAATTTCTAAACGTTTAACCACGAATCTTTTATTAGATATACCATATTCTACGGTGGAATTTGATGGTACGGTGTTGTGCGTGGTGTTTGAAGAAATTTAATTTTAAATTAACTTTTCTCAAAATTATTTATGACAGAAAAACTGTATTTTTATTAGTTAGAGACATTGATTTATAAAGACATAAAGCAGAGTCATAATATGTAATAGGTATACTGTGAACGCATCAATCCTAATAAAAAAAAAAGTAAGTAGGTATTAACGATGAACCTACACTGTACACAATGCCCAAATTTACGATATTAAATTAAAAACTTGATTTTCGATTTTATTCGTGTTTAATCTCCATTCTATTCATAATTTTTAGTATATAGCCCGAGGCTTACTAAAAGTTCTTTTTTTTTTTTTTATCGCTTTTTAATTTTTATATCTGAAAGTTCATATAAAATTATTCAAAGAAAAATAAATTTTAATTTTACGCCTTTTTAATGCACATAAAAACAAAAAATCACAAAGTGTTAAAGTTTGATTTTGTTAACGTCCATTTTGCAAAGTAACTTTAAGAATCAACATAGGTAACTACCTACATTAACGATAAGCGACTTTTGCTAATGGTGATTCGTGTATGCGACGATATCTCTATCGAGCAGGATGGTCATTGGGTTCAGTGGTTTCCCGCCACGAAACGGGCTTAATAATGATAATAATAAAATAATTGCACTTTTGCTTTCATGCGGTGGGAATTCACGGTCACAAGATGGCAATTACGAAGGCCGTGGAGTTTGGGCGAATGCCGCGCCGCCATTAGCGTTGTCATTAGGTAAAAAGCCCAGGGCATAACAGGTAAATAAAATGATAACTAATTTCCAAAATATTATCACGCGGTTTATCAATCCAATTACCACAGCAAAAATTTTCCATCGCAAAAATAGTTGCGAATTGTTTGTAGATGAGTAATCCATTTATTTATACCAAGAATGTGACCCGCCATTTTGAGTACATTAAACCCAGAAAAAACGGTATTATTACTGTTTTCTTGGAATGGGTAATTTTTGTTTTTGTTTTAATCTCGTAGACTTTATGATCACTCACAGAAGTGTCTTTGAAGGTCGAAACGCGGTTTGGGAGCCAAAGGAAGGCGGCTGTGGCTTGACAATATTTTCCTTTTTTAGGTATCTGAATCTAAATGTCATTTGGATTACATACCAATTAAAATACCGATGTAAATTAAGCAAACATAAAATTCAAAATCCTTCATCAAAACCTATTTACTTTTCAAATGTTTTCACCTATTTTATCGGGTTTTACATAATCTTTTTTTTTGACAAAAAAATTGAGGTAAACCTTTGCTATTACCGAATTATTTCATTAAACTTTGTATAACTTTTCTCCGTGTACCTGACTTAGATACAAACGTCAATTATTATCTAAGTATCTATTTATATTGTAGCTATATTGTACTTACTATTCGGTATTTATGTGTATCTTAACAACGTTATAAAAAATGATTTTTATGATGACAGAATGGTTTATACCACCAGGTTGTAACTTGTAACCTAAAGAAACCATTTTTAAAGTCTGAATGTGATGAAGTCAGAATAAAGCAAATCCTGGTTGTCCTTGTCTCAGAATACAGCCATTTTTAATCTGAAATGAATGACAGTCAGAATAAAGCAAATTGGTTGTCCTTGTCCTCAGATACAGCCTCATAAATATGAAGGACATATTTATATTTTTCGATTTTTAAAAAGTCCTAAAGTAATAATTTCGAGTAAAATAATAACAGTTTAGGCACCGTGTTTTGTTTTACAAAATATTTGATACGAATCTTAATTGCAGCTTTAAAAAGAAAAAACACATTAAATTAATATTATCTAAAATCTGGTTGTAAATTAATGTAATACTAATGGGCAAACATAACATAATAACAATAAAATTTCGATCCAGGAAAATTATTGGGCTGGGCTGTGCAAGGCTAGAGCTATACCGTATTAAATTTCTATACTTCTACTCCCCCTTATTCGCACCCAATGGTGCAAAGGGCACTGTATTGATACACAAGTGCAGCGAATCTTGAGCATTTCTTACATGAACGTAGGTATAATTTCTATACATAAAAAATGATATGACAAAAAAACATCAAATACCCAAAAAGAAATATTTCATGTACTCCGGTTTTTATTTCTCAGTTGTAAGTTCTGCATACAATTTCTAACTCACTAAACTACTAAACGATATAATTGAATGCAAATATTATAATGAAAATTATATTATCGCACGTATACACGTGCTTACACATTTAAAACTCTGTTTATGAAACGTAGGTATTGAATATCTAAAATTGTGCAACTGGTCTTCATTAACACGTTGGAAGCTATCAAGTGCCAGAGGTGTGACGACTCCGTGACGCTGACGTGACACGGTATTGACAGTGAAGTGATTGTTCGAAAGTTATGTCTATCTATTATCATCTAATGACCATATCTCTCTCACGTCTCTACCAGCGCTACCCATCCAGAACTTGCAGCACATTTCATAAGAAAAATAGGAAAAACGGCCAGTAATTTCATTAAAATGCCACCTTTTCTTTCGTGATTTCTTCATAACACCATTCTCTTATAAAATAGAAAAATAGAATAAAAGACGTCTACGCTAATTTAATTAAAATGCCATCATGTACTTGTTTTCTTGGGAAAAAGTTTAAAAACTCATTGAATCCGAGGCTAATTAAAGTTATAAATAAACGGAAAAAAAATAAACATTCTAAATATGAATTTAAAACGTGCTTTGACAAGATGTAGTAGTAACAAATCGTCATAGTAGAATTGATATGAAATAAGTCACTAAAAAAGTGCAAATGAAAAGGTATTATTACAGGTATGTCGCTTAGTAACATTTTTCTTTGCACTTGTATGGTGACTTGATTCAAACCAATTCTACTAAGACGAAATGGAGAATTTTTTATCACACTACTTATTATACTACTTACTACTTTCATTTATCCACACACAATGGTGCATAGGGCACTACATTGGTACACTACATTGGTAAGTGCAGTGTATCTTGATCATTTTTATTACATTAAGGTAAGATGATCAGTCTTACGCTTCAGAACCAGTCCAAGGTATCACACATGATATATTATGAAAATCACTTTACATGAGTTAATATGAATTTTATGTTGAACCCCTACGGGAATCAAACCCGCGACTTCATGCACGGTAGCCAAATGCGCTACCATTATGCCACGAGGCGGACAATAATATATTTTATGATTAAAATGTTTAGAATGAAAAAAAAAAAAAGAATAACACATTGAAATCGCGTAGGCATAGCTTTTTTAATTATTGAAAAAAAACTTTACATACATCTTTCTCGAGAGTTGATTGAATTATTATTGCACATTTACCGACTCACCGAACACTATCGATAAAACTGATAGCCGAATTTTCTACATGAAAAATTTGCATAAAAATTTTGATAATTTATTTATTAGGTTTTTTATTTTACTATGTGAAAAGTAATAATCATCGGCGTGTGTGCTCTGGAAGAATTGTGAACGTGTGAGAAGCAAAAACAGTGTGCCAGGTCAGAGTGGTGTGGCGTTCTATCCTCTCTGCCTACCCCCTTCGGGAAATAGCGTGATGGTTAGATGGTCAACTAAGTTTATTTTGACCACCCTTGTCGGCCAGGAGGCCCAATAATGGGGGGAAAAGATCACCAGGAATCGAATCCGGAACCTTTGTGTTGTGAATCCAGTGTTTTAGCCATTACGTTACCGGGGCCGCCCAACTCAGTATTTTTAATTTAAAATATATATTATTTTTTTTTATATAAGAAATGTAGGAATGTTTATATCGACCATGTAAGGTTACTCCATAGTAGTTCTTTCATAATCGCTACCCTGATTGTTTGGTGTGAATAGCGGATAAAACAGTTAAAATACCGCTATTGGTGGAGTGCAAGCTGTCTAGGTGTCGCCAAAAACCATCAAATCGATTAAATCTGTCACTAATCCATTCGGTTTTGGCGGGCCTCCATTAAATGAAAATAATTGATGCGTTTTTCTTTATTGATTTCCTGCGGGGAATTGTATCTCGTATCTGTGTAAATGGGTTAGCGATGGAGCGGTATCCGGAATGAAATCGAAAACGATTTTACGATCGGGAGCTACTTAACTCGTCTGGAAATCGGCGCGATAAACAGCGGTTATAATTTGATGATGTGCTCTGCAATCATGGTGGCTTTAAAGCAGGTTTTTACTTTTTACGTAGCTTTGTTTATTCGGATTTCATTAATTGCACTGTTAAGATTAATTTCACGACAATCAACTGCAATCTTTGTAATATAGTTTTCGATCACAATACTTGAATTCGTTTACATAAAAGTAAAACAAAATGTGACTATTTCTTCAGTAGTTATTTTCAGCGCCCTTTTTAAGTAAATATTAAGTTTTTATGTAAATAACAGGTATGAGTATGAGTATACTACTATACGATCTTTCTAAATGTGCAATGAAACACAATTGCGTAATTTTAATGATCAAAAATACAAAACTTTATTAGAATTTTTAATGGTTTGGTGTAGTGTTTAACTACATAACTGAGTAGTTTTCTACTCAATTGAAAATAATTTGAATACCTGTAAGAAAACTGAAGGCTTCTTTACGAAATTTCATGCCACTTAGCGGAAAACTTTCGCCATGTCGATATCTATACAATCTGTCCAATAAGTCACACGGTCATCGAAGTGTATAATACAAAAAAATGTACTTTTGTTCATTCTCAAGCATTATCATTGTACCCTGTCCGTCCCCTGACATCCTCTGCGCACTTGGCACTGCGCAGAGGACCTTGGCTGACCAACAAAAAACAATGTTCTTTGCGCACAGGATTTTCGCTTGATTGAGTCCAGCTTAAGTTCACTATCTGAGTGAAGAATTTTTACAATGAATGGGAGATTCACTCAGTTTGACATTGGAGCTAAATACCTATTGATACTAAGCTGAGACAAACAATGAACTTCCACCAAGAAACTTTACTATGTAGATTAATTATTGTTTTGTTGGTAAGTACTTACTAGATACATTACTATGAGTAAGTCCTTACCTACTTTTTGTAAGTACTTACCTACTTACATTAAAAAGTATAAAAAATTATAGACAGTAAAAGAATTTAAGAATTAGCGATTGGCAGGACGCAAAAGCTTTAACCACGTGGATTTGCGATGAAAACAACCAAATCCTAAAGTCAAACTTGGATAGAGCTGGATGGATTGTGTCAAAGAAGACTGGCCAGTTATAGACCAAAAAAAGTATGAGTTTTCAACCTACATATTTTTAAAAAAAGTAAAATTTACATCTTACCTTCTTTTTATTGTGTAACTTTTGTTTTTCCACCTGCTTATTTGTTTACTGAAATCTCCATTCATCAAAAGCAAATTTAGATATGAAATAAACATCCGTTATAATCATTGTAAAACTTTCATTGATGTTAGCGGTTTTTTATACGGCAGGTAATTTAATAACAAACTATTATATTTACATACAAATTTACCCAACAAAATGCTTCTTTTGTTTCCGTGTAGTAGAATATTTTTATATATGAATGATTTATTTTCAACATTACGAGTGAAATAAATTATTCCAGCCAATTGTGGCAAAGAAAATAGACAGTGACCTTAATCTATTGTGGTTAGAAAATAGATTTTGGGTTAAAAGACAAGGTTAAATAAAGGCGGGATATTTTCGTTAGTAAAAAAAAACACACACACACAAAAAAGAACCTTGAAACCCGCACAAACGCGTTAATCTTCACTAGAATGTAGGTATTCTTACAATATATAATATGGCTATTTTAATTTATTTTCATTTCATTCAGACATCGGATTTTAGTCAACGCTCTCCGAATTCCTAGATTTTCTAGCAAAAAATGGGACGGAATTGTCGATAAAATAAAAAATATTTTCTACGTTACGTCATTTTGATCCCTGCATTACGGAATGAGCTAAGGGGTTAGTTTCAAATCGGCCATCTTATTTTATTAACAGACAAGCAGCTTTTTTAACAAACTTTTGTTATCCGTGGAATCTATTTTTGTGAATGTGAGATATGTGTGTGAAAGAGACTGTGTGTGAGGGCGACAGAAGATATACGAACGTGTGATGTGTGATGTGAACGTAGTATGTCTGCTGTGTGCCTGCATTCCGAGTTAGAGCTCTGAGGAGCAAAGTTAGTCAATCAGATTATACAATAAAACCCGTCATAATTGTCACAGTCGTGTTTTACTTAAAGCCCCCATATCAATACATTACAGTGAACAATTGTTATGAAAGAATGTATACTTACTACTATCCTAAATACCTTTACAAAACTATAATGATGTTAATTTTTTAACTATCAAGACCAATATAAGTGTAAACGTAAGACTGTTATTGTTTTTATGAAATTTTGGAAAAAAACTTTACATTTTTTAAAGAATTAATATACACGGTAATAATCAGAGTTATTAAAATAGACTTCTAAATTTCTGCATAATTTTTTCTTTCTTACTTTATTTACATAGCAAAATTTCTTCATTATACTTATAATAATATTATAATAATTTCCGTAAACAAGTTAATTTATAAGTCATTATATACTTGACAATTTATAAGGAACTTATTGTTTATAATCTCCCTAGGCAATAACACGCCATTTACGTAAACGAACAACTTGTGATTTGCTGTAAAATACGCCTATAAATGTTTAAGTTTCGTATATTTTCCTATTCAATTATTATGTATGTACATTATCTGATAAATTATTGTATTTCACGATTCCATTTAGCAAACTGATATAATAATATATTTTGTATTTTATAACATTTTGTTAGAAACCATAAAACCGTGAAATTTATAAAATAACCTAATAATAATTATTCTAATAATAATTCTTATTGATAATCATATTCATAAGCTCTAATTACACACTTAATTACAATTAATTTAATAAAGACGTAAAAAATTTTACAATACGCCCTATTTGCTATTTAGCAAATGACGAAAAATGTTTGTAAAATTGCATGTAAATTACATTTTGTGTAAGAACTTATATACTAATTGAAACGTTTTCTTTCTTAAGCAAACCTTTTCTTAAGACCATAATTTTAAAAGTTTGATTTTAATTTTGACTATTAATTTAATGGCTATATCTGAAACAATAAATTAACGTTTTTAGATGGGGAAATCTTCCAGTATGATAGTAACAGGCATGTGGCATGTATTATTTTTTGCTGCTTTTCAGGAGAGCGAAAAAACTAATTGATAAAATCGTATTTAATTTTTAATGTCATTTTCGCATAAGTGTAGCATTATTTAAATATTTTTTCTAATAACATATTAATTCTATGTTTTTTTAATCATAAGCGATGTTGTAATTACAGTTACGACTATATAAATTCTAAATTACAAAAAGATAAAGGTCTTAGTAAGTTTTTCGCCTTTTTTTGCAAAATTAAGATCGTGTGTGAAAACACGATTCAATGCGTTTCGTTATTTTAAAGCAATGGCACCTGGCACTTCGAAGCAAACTGTCGAATGACAAATAAGGAGTATTTGCTTCGTACAGCAAATACGACTTCCGCCATTGTAAATCTGGCTATCTTGAAAATTAAATATCGTTTCAAAAAACGATCAACTTAGGTAATCAAAATTTATTTGTAATATAAATGGTGCTTATATCATTTGGCCGTAATGTGGAAGCCCTGTATAAAGTTCAATATCAGTTCCGTTCACTATGGAAAATATATTCTAAAAGCAATTCATTCAGTCGGGATTAAACTTTACTGTTTTTCGATTGCCAAATTAAAGAGTTACAGCCTAAAAGATCACGAAGGTTCGTCCCGTTAGTTGCAGTTCTTAGTAAGTTGCGTATTGCATAACAATGCACCAAGAAGGCGGAGGAAATTATGCGATTAAATCTGCGCTTTAGTGCATGGTGCAAACTGCAGCAAAATGATCCATGGCAGTACAGAGAATGGGCGGTAGTATGCACGGATTGATGATAAATACAAACAATATAAAGTTAAATGAAATCTCCTGCATCCAGATTTTCGTAACTGCTTTGTGATGTAGGTAGCCTACCTAGTGATCTGTGTCGTCCATAATTTGAATACTAATTTTAATCACCTAGTTTGCTATTTATTTCTCAATTTTTCAATTCAGTCAAAATCAACACGGAGGATCGCGGTCTGCTACGATGTTCAGTGATCTGATTATTTGAACTATAATTACAGAGATGGCATAATCGATTCTCCTTACCAAATGTGTAATTTAAAATTTTGCAATTTAACTTCAAATATGCTCCTAGCTTATGATTTTAGATGCCAAGCTGGTGATAGTTTTATTTCACAAGATACCAAAAATATCAAATAGAATTAACTGCATATTTTTGGCTGTATTTTAGCTACTTTTAGACTCGTGCTTTACCGGTTATGTTTTTATTACAAAATGGCGTCAATTTGCTAAGTGATATTGATACGTAATCGATCATTTTCTTAGAAAGTACTCCCATTTTAACAGATTAATCTTTAAACACGAGCGTGAAAGGGTAGCTGTATAAACTGACGTGTTCAAAGTAGGTTTTCGTAATGTCTATTTTACCAGTGTTATGAGCCTGTCTAGGAAATCAGAACACACCCAAACTGTCGATCTATTTAATTCAGCTAAAGGGTATTATTGTCTGCAGTTAGCGTGCGCATGGATGGCTTGTGCCGTTTTGTGTTGTGTAACATTGAGACATACCTTGTCCGGGTGACGGGTTCAAAGTAGGTGAATGCAAATCTAGACCGATAACTGTATTGTTATAGATTATTATCTAATCTATGACTAACATTGCTTCATTGTTACGTGATAAACCCTCAAACCATTACGACTCCTGTGAGTTTTCCGCCCAAAATTATAAACAGAGACGGATTTGACGTCAAACGGACAACAAAAACATTATAAAAAAACTTTACTTAAATACATCTTAAATCCGGTGAACCCAATGATACGATAATGTTTTTTGAGCTTTCATTAAAAGCCGACTATGCGTAAACAAAAAATACTAAATTGTGGTACATTTTACTTTTTACTTTTCAATGTAAATTTATTGGCACGTAAGCCAATATTTAATCTTATTTTTATAGCTAAAATTGAAAAAAGCGTAAAATGCACTATAATAATAAAAGAAATAATCATAACAATAGGAAAATTAAGAAGAAAATGAAGTGAATTAAAAGGAAATGCGTTGCACAAGATACAATAATTCTTTTTGATACAAAACCTGACATTTTAAATAACTTCGCCTATTTGGCTGCTGACTTCCTAGACGATCTGCAGAAAGAAGAAAAGAGTCGACATACAATATCCTAAGAGCCAACGTCATGCGAGACCAAATTTAATAGACTCGAAGATTGGCCGATATTTTTTTGTGAAAAATAGTTCCCTTAAGAGAGAAGGTTACAACGATTTTTATTAAAAATAATATTTTAATAATAATTCATTCATTAAATCCTTACTGCTCCTAGTGGATGGAGGTGTTCAAGTAAGTTGGTTGTGTGGGTGAATGCCGACATAACAGAAACTAAGTACGGTGGCTGGGTTTCAGGCTTTATGCAACACTATTAGCAGACATTCACGACTTGCCTTTGTCATTTTCTACAGATTTGGCGTCAACTTCTTACTATTTTCCTATTTCCTAACTCCAGAATGAAAGCATTAAATTATCTGCGTGTCTGGAAATTGCAAATTTGCGCAAGATATGCTTGAGGGTGTCAGTTTTGATTACACCCATTTGAACTTTATCAGCTTTAACATTAAATTGAATGTATTAACAAAAATCTGTTTTTAGAACCCACCAGATAGATTTTGATTTTAAGGCTATTTTGTGTCAATTAAAAAAAACAGCATTATTAGTCAACTTTATAAGTAAGTATAAGATCCCTTGTTCCACTCTAGTAATGAAATGTGAATTTTATAGTTTCTTTGGATTGGCATATGAAGCATAAGATCGATGAACACAAAAGGTAACCTCATCAAAAACTAGTTGTGTCAAGTTTCTAGTTTCTAATTAAAGTAGCACAATAAAAAATATAAATATGTCTACAAGAACTTTAACAAAATGTGAAATTTATCAATCTGAGCAGATAATTTTCAATTCGGCAAGAGCCTACTTATGATAGGATTTAAAATTCGCGTGTTAAGTGGAATAACTTGTTTTGTTTAAATACCTACATCACAAAAACTTAATCTTTGGTAGGCAGTTCATTTTTTTGCTGCAGAAATGATAAAATATTGACAGCTTTACACGAATAAAACATAAATATTGATTCAAAGTAATGAAAGACGATTATTTATCATGTTTTTTGGAACTGTGGGTTACGTAACATAAGCACCAAATAAGTCTTGTTTGCACGATCTTATCAAAACAATGGAAATATGTATTTATGTATGTAGTAGGTATGTTCGGAAGGCAAAAAGTCCTTCTCGTATATCGACTTTCGACATGGCATCCGTATCTATTCATGGGCTAGGATAATCTGCGAACACTTTAAAATTTATTATGTAGAACAGGTCTTTGACTATTTGTGTAAAAAACCAGATTAAAGTCTTAAGATAAGAATTCAAGGAATACAGAAAATACGTAATTTAAGAAGGAGCAATCTCCGAAAATAGAAAATTAGTCAGCTTATGTTTGACTACCTATTTTTTGTCTCCAGCCTCTAAACATACACGTAATGTTAAATAATTTAACAGTTAAATTTATGGAGCTTTTGTTACAGTGCGGTCAAAAAAATTGTGATTACTATCAGCAATATTCAGTAATTACAAGTGACTTAGATTTTTTTGAAATATTGAAAGATTTATGATTTTTAATTTCTAAATAAATTATAATATGAAACCAACTATTTTAAAAGATTATTATTTTAATAAGATATTTTCTTTACATACATTTTATGGATAATATTCTTATTTTAATAGGCAATTAAAAATGAGTATTTTATTTCCAAAAGCATCTATTTTTAACCCCAAATGTATCTAGTTTTACGTTGCTTCAGATTCTTATAATTTTAAGTTTACATCCTAAATCAGTTATTAGACGTGTAGAAATAACACATTAAAACATGAAGCAGTGTTTTGCTAAGCCCAAAGTTTTAAACTGATAAGTTAATTAATCTAGGTAGCTAATGCAATCTAATGCAGATGAATGTAGAAAATAAAACAAAAGAAATACGTCTAAATGTCTTCACGTTTTTATTTACAGAGATTAACCGTTAAGTTTTAATACAATAGCGAATATGAAACAAATCAATCACTGCACAATAGAGGGCGCTGAATCGATAAATTACCTTAATTAAGGTCAAAAGGGTCATTTATAATCGTTAGGAAACCGAAATCGATCACGAAACTCGAAGGTAAAAGGATTCGTAACGACTTCCTAAAAAGATTGGAGAGTTATGTGCATGTGCTCTTAGCAGTAAGTTGTCAATTAGGGCAAGTTTTCACTTACTAAAACTTATTCAGATTGGATAATATTTGCTCAAAACATCTTACAAACTATGTACTCCAAATACATAAGTTAAAAAAATATTTTTTTTTCAAATTAATTGATTTTAGTAGTCAGAAGTAAAAATGGATGAAAAAATATGTAGGTGTAAATGTAGTACTGAAAGAATTATCTTCTTCCGTCATAGTTATTCATAAGTATTTCAAACAGCCTGTTTTAAATATTTAAGTAATTTAAAAAAAAATTGTTTTTTTTTAATTCAATCAAATTTAAAAAACCTACGTAGAATGTAAAAATTCAATATATTATATACTACAGTTTTATTGCGAATTTTAAAATACCGCTGATCGACTGAATAAAATGAATTTTCCAATCGACGACAAATAACTTATAAATCAATACAGAAGATTCTGTGTAGCTAGCTGATAAATATAGAGTACTACTACTACTCAACTTCCCCTTATCCGCACCTTAAGGTGCGTAGGGCACTGCATTGGTGTAGTGTATCTTTATAATTTTCATTTCATTACATTGCGCGCTACCACTACACCGCGAGGCAAATCATAAGCGATTTGAAAAATCTTAAGGCTAGTGAAAACGATCAACTAATGCTTTGTGTAAACTCGATATCAGTGGACAGTAAGCAGTAGCATACTGTAGGCAGTATAGTCGTGACTCCTGGAGTTGACTGTTGAATGACAAGGAGTAGGTATTGTGTAAAGAAAGACTCGACTTGAACCCGTACCGAGTTGTCCTTGTGGTACCGGATACGTCTGGCCAACGCCAATAGTAGTTGCTGTTAATAGTTATTCGTTGTTGCTGTTGACTGTAATAGTAGGATCTCATATACCTGCTTGGTGGCTGTTGCCCGCCCTACAAGCCGAATGTGCAATTATTACAAACCCAAGCGACTAAAATTATATACAGCTAGGATAATTTACTTTAATATTAAAAGTGTTCATCAAAAGTCGGAATAATCGGCGTTTGTGCATGAGAAGATGTTTGAAAGTGGAGGAAGCAAGGTAAGCGTATCAGGTGGCATCCTATTTTCTATTTCTAAATGGCACGATGTTTAATTAGTTAGTTTAGTGACCCGGTTTCTTTAGAGATTCGGTTTTTATAAATATAAATATGTAGGTAGATGAAGTGGTACTTCAATGGAGATAATGGATGTATAATTTAAATAAGATTCAAAGCATCCATAAATACAAGAAACGAACTTATTTTTAAGATAAGGAATTTTAAAAAAAAGTAAAAGCTTTTTTGTGCAGGATCAATACTTATAATATGGCGAAATAATTTTCTGTGTTAAGGACAATAATAATTACTATTTATGTGACGCACAGTGAATCGAATGTATGGGGAAAACTCTCAAAAGTCATATCTCCTTTAATTCTCGACCGATTTTCATAAAATAAAATTATAATCGGTAAATTAAATTATTATCTATATATCTATTAAATAAAATGTTTAAAAAATTAAGAATCTACAAAAAATAAGGGTTAAAAATATTGATATTTATACGATAATACTAATGGTCAGATTTTTTTAAAGCGATGAACATAAATATATATATATACAACATTTTTTTAACAGATATTTAAGAAGACAGTAATAAAGAACACATTTTCGTTTTTAACATTTTAAGTTTAATTTTATATGCACACTTTTCGACATGTAATCATAATTTTTAATTTTTTTAATTTTTACTGTTTTTACGCCCATAGGGCATTTACATATACATTTTTAAATTATTACACAGTAGGTAGCTATTCATTACCGCCAGAGATGGCATCCAGACACTGTTCCCTAAAATGCACTAGATTTGTTTTTAATTTTAATTTTATTTAACCACCTCAACAGGCCAGGAGGCCCAATTACAGAGGGGAACAACGTCACCAATAATAATTTTGAGCAATTTTAAACACATATTTAACATTGTCCTCCGCATCACATAGCATATTTAAACGAATACATTGTATTTGTATAATATATAAAAAATGTTTTGTGATTGGCCACATTTCAAAAAAATATTTTTCACTCATTATACGAACAAAATACTTAAAAACTCGTCGCTTTCAGAAGAAATTTCATCGTCACTTAAATTCTACATTTGATAAATCTACATTAAAATTAAAACCTATTGGGATGGGCTCTGATTTTTTAAAATACTTTTTTACATCTTCATCATCTATTTTTCCTAATTTCTTTGTGTTGACCAATAGCAGATCAAAAGACGAAATTATTTCACATCCATGAATTAAAATTTTGTGTACGCTGATAGGCATATTGTACCACTTGTAAAGATTTAAATATTGTTCTCGACTTTCTACCAGCAGATGTTTGAATTCGCACAAATCAATTTCACATCCACTTGCGATCACTCTAAGTATTATTGCAAATATTCTAATTAACCCTATATCGATTCCCGTTATTTCAGAGCTAATATCTGGGTTCAAGAAAAACCGTCTAGCGGTATTTCCGTCATTAGAAGATCCGTACCCAGGTTTCGGCTTATCTACTATAAGCCCCATTTTGGACTTAAATTGATGAGAACTATCCTCAAACTGTTTTTTGGGCCTTCCAAATTCAGAACTACTTGGTCCAGGTCGAGGTTCGTCTTCTTCATCTTTTTCCTCTTCTTCTGCCGAAATAAGCGACAAAGTTACATTTCGTTGTAACCACTTAACATTCCGTGAAATGAACACTTTCTGATTACGCGTACACTTCTGCCATTTTTCATTCATTTTTAAACAAAAAAAAACGACTAAAATTACGCGCACTTTCTTGATAACACTCACTTTGGTCTTTTAAATTATATGACATGGAAAATTTTTTCGAAAACGAGTTCCTTGGATTGACTTTTATCTGCATCTATCCAAACTTGCGCGAGATGGATATTTTTCAGTGGCGTACCTTCCCCTAGAAAAAAAAAGAATATCTCTGTTGTTCGCAGGTCTTCGCAGACAAACTAAATGAAATCTAAAACCTTACATATATTGTAAATGTAAAATGGTATCCACAAAAAAGGCTATTCGTACATTTTTTTAAAAGCTTAGTCAAAGTTTGAGTTACATAAAATCAATGTGCATTTGTCAGAATTAATTTTAAACCCCAACTATGAAAAATCGAATAAATATTTTAACATTATATTTTCAATAAAATAAAGTAAATACCTTGATCTTTTGAAGCCATAGTCGTTTGATAGTAAACAGCTAGTACTTTTCACAATATGACACATACAGTTCGAGCGATAAAAAGTAACTGAATAGGTCATTAAGAAAGCACACCGGTAATTAGGCAGTTCGGGGTAAAATTATTTAGCCAATGAACGCCCTTATAAATTATTCTTTTGTCATTTTTCTGAGAAATTACTCATTTGCTTTACAAAAAAAGTGTTAAAGTACCAATACTACACATTTGATTTCTGGACTTTTGATAAGGGGCCGGTTCATAGTGTGACGGTAGAATCAACGGTTTACAATTGCCCAACCACTAGGATTTTTTGGCTAGCAAAAAATAATATTTATCAAGCAATGTTTATTCATAAATTAATTATTATAGTTGTCAAAACTGCTCTAAATGTATTGTTATAAATTACATGAACTGAAAAAATTAATCTGATACGCTCTTTATTACCTACATGACCCGAAAATTTAACGTTCTCAATTTATATTGTAGTCAAAAGGAAAACCCTGAGACGTGATAAAAACGTTCTTTTACTGTAAATTATTAACAAATATTTCCATACAGCTTTTCAAATAGTTATGCAATGTGTTAATTTTTTAGAAGAAAAGGCTGTACGTAATTTTCGCTAAGGAATATCTTCTGTGATAGCATTTTGACCTTTTGTGCAGTTCCGGAATCACAACTATGTTAATTAGCCTTGTTCAGCACTATGTTTATATCTTAATAATATCTCTTCGCTTCATAATTCTGTGTATTGAAACTGGTTTCGGGTACACCTTGCGAGAATTCTTGTCAAGTAGTACACAAAATGCCTCCAATAATTTATGCATAGACGACTAATACGACAACCTTAAAATTTAGCATAAAAACATCCATTATCAAATGTTAACCTCTTGGCCCATTGAAATATTCATAAATAAGAAGTTAGCATTTAGATAAATGTTATTTTAATGTTAAAACGTGGATGTTGGGAGCTGAAGACAGTTTGTAGAGATTAGGAACGATGGTTACGTCATCTCTACCTATAAATATGTCGCAGCTCTAATGAAAAGCAAGTTGCGAGACCCATTTATACGTGAGAAAATCAAAATGTATCCTCCATTGTTACTACACCAAACCAGAGTCACCTAATTTCCCAATCTCTTGCCCAAACCAGGTATTCGAGATGAGTATAAATTTGATGGACTGATGTACGTTATAGTGTATCAATCGAGTCATGGTCAATATCTTCTCACGACCTGGATCCGGACATTTTGATGTCACTGAATCGAGATTCGTAAAATTTGTAATTTCTGATTCGCTCTGCGCAGCCAGAAAAATCGGATTTTCTGTGCCGACCTTCAGCAAATTGCTGAAATATTTAAATCACCATATTAAAATAAAATCAGACGTAACCAAAAAATAAATATTATTTTCTCGCATCTTTTTCTTGTCAGTGTAGATTAAGGGTCGCGGAGATGAGCGCGGAAATTAAACTGAAAACTTATGATAGATTAATATCCTGTCTATAGACTTGCATCATTTTGATGATACGCATCATTACATAGTTAGTAACGAATCTTTCAAGTCCAAATATTAATCAATTATGAAGCAATTTTTCGTTGTGGGTTCGTTAATGCGCTTCAGAGTGAATTTAAGAAAAACGTTAACTCTGCAAAATGCCCTTTAAATTTTTGGCCCAATTCTACATACGAAGGTCAGAAGTAATAGAGAAAAATGCTTGTATAGTTATTTAATAAATTAAAATAATGCGAAGCTGGTTTTGGTCATTAAAAGAAGTTTACGAAATGTACTAATTACAAACGAACAAACTAAAAGCTAACGTATGTTCTGACTTTAATAAGATTTGCTAATCAGGCGTGATGCTGCAAAACAATAAATCACATGGATTATTGCTCTTATCACGACACACAAGCACGGAGAAGAACTGATGAGTAAAATTATGTAAATCAAATCTTCAAATTACCATGATACCGTGTAGCAAAGGAAAGCCAACAACCTAAAAGGCTATTAAACACTAAACCCATGCATTTACGAAGCGTCAGGAGACCAAAATTAAGATAACTGGATTTTTCGGATATAAAAAGACTCTGTTGGGCAGGTAATGCTGTTAGGATGGAGGACAATTGACCAATTAAAAATGCTTTTGAACTTTAAACTAGTGGGTCTAAAAAGTCCTATCAGGAAGCCATTAAGGTGGCTGGATTGTGTGGAGAAGTAGGTACACCGCATTTTTGGGAATTAGAAACTGGAGAAAAGCTGCCTGAAACAGACGCGAGTGGAGAAATTTCATAAAGGTGGCCAGGACCCTAAATAATTTATGACGAATAAAATGGACCACTGTTTACTTGGTCATAAAAAAAAGAGAATTGGGTGAAGTAAAAAATTTCTAGAGGCTGCTAGGAGTCTCCATGTGTGACGTCGCGCGTCAAGATAATGGTGGTGAAATAAACACACATTTCGAATGATATATTCAGTAAAACCAAGAGTAGGCAATTAGCTCATCACATTGGTATAATTATAATTAATAAATATCGCCGGACGTAGATCATCATATCTCTAGTGATTCTATATTATCGAACACGTCAATTAATGCTTCAGGTCGAGAAAAGGTCACGTTAAATGATACATTCATAAATCAAATTAGTTTTAAAACAGGATGTTTGTAGACACCAATATTATATCTACCTATTTCACTAGGAATAGCGTCACCGCAAAGATGATCAAAATTAGTACGCTAGCAATTATAAATTTGCTAAACACGTTTAATCATAAGTATCGTTAATTTAGCTATAGGAAGCTTTGATTTATCCATGAGATATTTGGGATTCGGGCTAGCATACTTTTTGCTTTTTTTTTTTTAAAAACAGTACCTAGATAAATGTATGATATAACTAACGTCATCTGTATGATGTAAATACATTAACACTTCAACCCTCTGCAGTCAAAACATATTGTACGAAAAATATTATAAAGCTCAAAAAGGAATATTTTTTTAATGTTCCAATGTGACAATATATTCAGCATACATCATAGACAATTTAAATTAATTGACCAATTCTAAAGATAGGGCAATTTCATTTAATCAGCAAAAACGTGTTTACAAATTCAGACTTTTGCAAATTTTATAGCAGGTACCAATAAATTGTTAATTACTATCCCAGATTTTATTTCTCGTAAAAAAATTGTACGACACAAGATTTAATCTAAAGCTAAAGTATTTCGAAACTACTCGAAGTGGTGGAGGTCTCAGGGAAACTAGTAACTAGCATCTTCTTGTAGCGACACGCCACATACCGAGTCTTAGTTAAAATAGAGTTAGAGAATCGTGCATAGATGATGAGTAGTGTTACAACACCTTTCCGTATTACCATAATGAATTCGTGTCACTGATTGCCGATAGTGAGGTGGAGAGCGTGCACCCTCCTTGGAGCCTAACACTAAGGCTTATACCCAGCCACCAGGCTACTGCATTAGGCATTAGGCGAAGATTCTAGATACTAAGTCCACGGAAAAGACGTTTACAAAAAAGCCACACATGAGACGTATTTCTTTAGTAGTACACTAGAAATATACATACTTAGCTATATTTTTATTTAATTTAACCCTCCTCAATGGGCCAGAATGTCCACTTTGACTTAAAAAATCGCCTTTAATTCTAGAAATAAGATTACTTATACATGGGATATAATAATATACATAAATACCTATGTGTGTAAAAGTAGGTATCTTTTAATTAATTTATAGGAATTTTTCATTCTCTACTAATTTTTATAATCTTTAGCAGGCTACATACAAAGTATAAGATAAGCGTTAACACAAATAATAATTCATTATTACAGTACGCCCGGGATTCAGTAAATTAAATTATAGTTATCAATCCGTGAATCGAACCCGGATCCACTGTGTTGAAATCTCATACATTGGTTTTCAGTTTTATCGATATGCCGCGAGTTTGTAAGATAAAAAATTCAGACACGTTTTAAAATTTAGCCTAAACAACTTATCTAAGTAACCTGCTAACAAAAATCGATCGATAAAATCACACATTAATTATTTTTATTTTATTTTTCAACCGATAAGTTTTAAATCTGATTTGAATGTTTTAATTTAGGTTACGAATGAAGTTATCATTCATAATTCGATAGTTTCACCACTATGGCCGTACGATAATAATTATACCAGATGTAGAGAAATGATTGACTATGAAACAAAGAATAGAGTTATTAAATAATTGTCTAAATTATAATCTGCATAGACGGTTATGAAAGAAAATAATTACCGTGATTTATAGGTCGATATAATCGATATTATAATTTTTTTAATACAATGTAGTATATAAATAGAGCTACCTGCGCAATTATTTTGTATTATCAATATGGAGGAAATCTACATTCTTATTTGAATCTTGCATTGAATCAACTGCCTTCGTATAATAACTACTAATATAAAATAATTTTTGTTTAATTGTTGCTACTTTTTACTTCTAACAACTTATTCCATTTATGGTTAAAATATTATGTAAACGACAGTTTATATTTACGGAAGTGAGTACATATTATGTATACATACATATTATTTAATTAATTAGAGTAATGTCAGTGTATGGCTCACTTTGACTACTGTTAACGACCAAAAACCTTTAACTTGGTTAGAAAAAGTATTACGCGACTTCCGTAAATCACGTGACATTAGACATTATGTACGGAAATCAAAGCCCACAGAGAAATGCGCGGATTAAGACTATCGTGACACGTTTTAAACGGAGACAAAATAATGAATAGAGCTCAAGTACAAATATTTACAATACAAAATGATTGATACTTTTTAAATATCGGATATTTTTTGCTTCTGACTTGATAACGCATTACAGTGGTTATTTCAGATGGTTAATTTAATTTATTTTATTACAAATTAACATAAGAAATGATATTTTAGACAAAAACATTAACTTACTTGTTTGTTAATGTATATTCACGGTAAATAAACAGATTTAATGTTTTTTTTTTCATTTTCATTTTGTTTTATTTACGCTCCCTACATATTGTTAAACAGTAAATGAAAGCGGTTAATGAGGTCAGAAGCCCTGTAAATACCCGACTATTCGATAGTTTTAATTATAAAAGCACTTCTGACTTAGATATAATAAAATATATCTTTAAAAATACTAGGTACCTACTTAAGTACTTATCTGTTTCAAGTTATGAAAAAATACGGAAAGTGTTGCCTTTAAATTAATATCTGTTGAAATGAAATAAGAAACAATTCATGTACTTAGACTGAAAGTCATAAAAGTCCATGTGGGAGAATTGACCAAGTTCAGAATTCGTTCTACGGATAAAATTTGAATTCAAATTCAGAACATAATATTCAGATCCCAGCTGAGATTGACTATACGACTATAACTTTCAGCTTAAGTACCTACTTTTACTAAAATACCTACATACCTACTTAACATTCTTACACTACATTCCTAATGTTAATTGCAGGAAGTAACGTTTTAATGTATTAAACTACATCCAAACATCGGAACCTAACATTAAGTAAGTTGTTACACAGTGGATCCAAGATAATTTTGATAGGTTAATACCTTCCAAGTTCAGCTGGCTTTAAGAGTCACGGCTTTGCCCTAAGTAAGGGTAATAAGTAGATCACCCTGCGATACGGGACTTGTACATTTGAGAGGAAATGTAGTCACGTTCCTCCATACAAACCTAGTCCCCAGATTCTTCCTGGAATTTAGCACTTGAGCAATATTTTTTTACACATTTTACATATCGAACCGAATACTGTTTGTATTCTTATTTTTTTATATTACTTATTAATCTCATAAAAAAAGATGACACGAACACGCCTTTGTACTGCGATCACCAAAGTACTAAGAGTACAAGTAACAAGACATGTAGATATATCACAGATGTGACGCGTAAACGACGGTAAGTGGTAAAATTTCCTTGATAATTCACCGAATGCTGTCATAATATGTATATGACGTCACAACTGAGATATATCGACATTAGATACATTGGTCATCTCAGTTTTCTGTTAGATACCTTAAAACGTATAAGAAGGATTGATAGAGTGCTGAATTTGGGGGAGAAAATCGAGGACTACGTTTGTATATGGAGAAACGAAGCGGGCCACGTGAACACGCTTCCTCTTAAGTCGTGATACGTTTGATCTGTTGTTTCGTAACTTGCACATTACGCATAGTTACATATGTTACGAATGTTTCATAACGTGAGCTATGTAATAAAGCGCCATAATGTGTGCCATTGTTACACATGCATGTATTAGGAATGTTCATAGATACATAATTACAATTTGCTTGGCGGGAAAGCACGTACTTAGTCTAATTATTTGTGGTATATTATTAGTTATATTAAAAATTTACCGTTAGATTTTGTTCAAGTAATTAAATTTTATACCGAAATTGATCAAAGTAACCGGTTAAAAAAACATTTTATAAATTTCTGCAAAATGTGCTTTTAGTTAGCAGTAAAGAAGTAGGTAACAATAAATTTTATTCTATATCTATTGTGTACTTTTATTTTTAGTTGTATTTGTATTTATGCACCTACTGACGAGTTGCAGTAGGCAACTCAGTAGGACATGTATTGTTTTCTTTTATGTATATATTGAAATAAAAAAAAAAAAAAAAAAAAAAAAAAAAAAAAAAAAAAAAATATGAGAAAGCAATTTTAAAATGTACTAAACTAAAAATGTACTTTAAAAAAATAAAATAAAGAATGTTTGCACACGGCATCCGACACCAGCTTGAGTAGGTAATCCGTGAAACTGATCGGAAAATCATCGAGAAAATTACTAGATGCTAAATTTATTAACTCAAGTATAAAGTAGTCTTATTTTTAATGTCAGGAAAATGATTTAAAACGGATAAGTATTCATTATCATAAATATCAGTTTATAATTAATAATTTTCGTTCCCTTAATTTTATTTTACATTCCTGAAATATTTGAATGACAGTAATAAAAGACCTACCTCATTCCATCGAAGCCATCGTCGGAGCCATTGATGGTCAGGACAGGGGCTCTGGCGTAGGCCTTGGCCACTCTCCTGTTCCTCTCCAGTACAATAACTTTGGCCCAAATCTCGTCATCGATCTGCGTCCATTTGTCCAACACTTCTTGTATGTGCTCCTGAAACAATCAAACGCCCGAAATAAGCCCAAGGTAAATTATTATTAGCTGAGGCGAATACCTACACATGGCGGATTATCACGATTTTTGCCATTCTGTGTACTGCTTCAAAAACCATTACTTCTATGGGTACATTTTTTAATATTGCTTAATCACAGTCGTTCTGTTTCTGACTGCAGTAAGTGTATAGAGTCATCCAATTAATTGCATTGCAATTTGTAAAATATTCCTACATATTATTTACAGTACTTAAATTTTATTAAATAAGTGTACATCATATACATCGCATCTATGTTTACGAGCGATATTATAGATATTGAGACTTTTTTTTAAATAAAGCGATTGCAGTTTTTTCATTTTATTTTAATAAACTGAATCAGTTCTCTCAGCTCTGTAATTAATTTGCTAAATTTGCAATTTGTTTTAACCTATTTTGTATAATCTAATTATATATACTTTTACTCAAAAGAAAAGGTAATGAAGAGTTATTTTGTAGTACCTGTGAGTTCTGTGGGTGTTAGAGGTACAATAATGACCTGCAATCTTAACAAAGTAGGTCATAATTCGATAATAGAAATCGAAATAATTCAAAAGCCACATCAGTGACATGAAAATCTTGAGAAATTGCATAATTTCCGGAAATATCCCAAATATACAGAAACATCTCAAATATCCTCATACACATAAGTATATCAAACACTTGAAATATATGGTTTTTTTATTTTAATTTCTTTAGATGGCGGAAAATCGTCCTTAGATACCAATCTAGTACGAATCTTCCTAGAGTAATAACCAACATCGACACCTCGAATCACACACGACAAGTTATGGCGTCAGAGCGCCATAACTTGTCGAGGGTGGCTCGTTAAAAGGTCCCGATTTTATTTACGGCTTCCACCAGATATTAACTTGTTTTTTATTATTTTTATGTTTACAAAACTAAAACAATAGAGAACCGGTAGTATAATGTTAGTACCACTTTACGTAACATATTACTCATTTATTTATAATAAAGGTCGTTTGCAGGTAAATTACAGAGCCAATAATTTAAGTAGTCAAAATTAAGTAGGATAAATATTCAACCTTCTTTTTAATGGTGTTCAAATCTATTGTGACTAATTTTATATTGATTTAGTCGAAACGAAGTGGGTAATTTAGAGCAAATCGTGACGTCAAATTAAGTTTGAAAGAAAATTCATTATTGTTGTCTATTATTATATTATTGTCTATTTGTTGTAAGTTATGGTTAATAGATTCTGATCGAGGACAAAGTCAATAATGATATGAACTTAATTGGAATTTGAACACGTTTGGTAAGTAATTAAGATTTTAATTTTTCTAAGAATAATTATTTATTATTGCACACTCTTAATGAAAATCATTAATTACAAAAGCCAGAAATAACAATTAATGCTTTAATATTTTTTAGGTTAACAGTAAAATTACAGCTACGGAATGAATTTGAAGAAATATTTAATAACTAACATCTTTAAAGTATGTGCATTTGCAAATATCATTTTTTTAAATTAAAAATTAGGTGTATTCCCCTACATATCTCCGGAATAAAATTAAAATAATAATACAGTACAATAACATTGTAATGACAGTTAATTTAAATATGACGTTTTAAATGTTTTAAAATTAATGTCATATTTGGACATCAAATATGCGTTTTGACGTCTATTTTCTTTTATACAACCAATACTCAAATGAAAAACTAATGAAGTTAACATTTGATTTACAAACCAGAGTGTTTCTACCTTGGCATAACATAGCAAATATACCATAGAATGATCAATAAGTTGCGTTACATTAAAATAAATAAATAAATTGAGCTTTGAATCAAAATCGTGAATAAAATATGGAAATACCTTAACGAGGTGTCATGACTCGAGTGTGAAAATGGCTAAAGAATTATAGTATAATATTATTTGATAAAGTATCCTTGAAATCAAGCACGCGTATGAAAGTATTTTTACAAAATTATCCAAGTAACGAAATAAGCGATTTAGATTAGGTACATTAGGTTCAAATTGTATGTCCAAGGTCGTATTCGAACACGTTTTGATACCGATAAATAATTAAGTATCTCAGCAAAGTATGCAGCACTTAGGTATTATGTGAAGGTTTCGTCATACGTTTTATAGGGATTAAGCATTATGCATGGGCAGCTGAAAATGGTATCAGCGAGTATTATTAATATTCTTATTGATTTGTAAGTACTTTTACTGTATAAGCTGAGCCCGAATATTGGATTAATTTAAGACTATTAACCAAGATAACTTGATTAAGAGGAAGATAAAAAGATTGAAGACATTATTTGTATTTATTATTTCTTCTGTAATGGCTTATATTCATGTAGGTAAGTATTTTATCAAGATAAGCGTTTGTAAATAAAGGTGATTATCTTAATGTTACGATTTAGTTTCTTAAAAATTATTAACTAGTTTCTGGATTGGTTTACTAATATACTTGTCTGCAGTTAACTGGTACTTTAAAAATAATCTCGCCATTTTAAAAGCACATGGTCGAATTCAGATTCAATGATAAAATCGAAAAAAAAATTGATTCTGTGTTAATTAGTAGTAAAAGTATAGGTATTCTATAGAACCAACTGTTTGGTATATCTATGGAAAAACATTAGTATTAAAGTTTTATTTTGTTAACTAACCAATTCAAATTGGAAAAAAACTCTGAAAAAGTGTAGTCTACTCTGATTTACTAATGTAAAACATTTTATCAATTTGACAAACCACGCTGTAAATAGCTAAAAAAAACACATACGCACGTAACCACAGTATTAAATTGTAATTTTCTTAAACAGGTGTACCTACCTTAAACATTTACAGCGTGAATACATATAATTTTTTTGTTCGGGAATTGGACACAGTAAATTCGACTTTTTTTTCCATTTCTACATATAAACGAATTGCGTAGCTTATTTGATTCGATAGGTGCCATTACGCGTGTCAATTTGGGATCTTGCTGAGAATAAATTACAACAAAAAAGTGAACATAAAGATAAGTGTTTCCAAATATTCAAAATCCAATAACTTTCTCTCCACTGATCTGCGCCTTCTTTAATTACTGATTCTTTGGAGTACTTTCTCGAGTACCTAGTTACTGTTTGTTACCTACGGTACTTGGCACTCTCAGCACCCGTCAGTTTTTATCAAATTTAATATAAAATACTAAGCTGGGTAATTATGTGTGTTTCAACTGACTTAACGCGAATAATAGCGGTTAGGAGAAATTCTGACATTTATTAAGAAAGTGTAAATAAACGCGTGTAGTTGTGATTAAACAAAGTGAAGAAATGAAAGTTTACACAAATCTCAAATTATCTTATTAGTCTGTGGTAAGTTTGTATAATTGTTTCAAATTTGTAAGGCGCAAGCAAACATTGTGTGTATTACGTAAAAAAATATTTAATTTTTTTCCCCAAGTATCACAAAACGTTAGTTTTTGTTGTATATAGTAATATACTTGTATTTCACCAAGCACAAGAGCCTGTCTTTTTTATTGGTGAGGTATAGCGTTAAGTGCCAATACTGTACCTATAATTATGTCTAAGTATTGTATTATTTTATTTGTAAAAATATGAAATAAATATTAAATTTAAAAAAATATATATATATATATATGTTTTTATTTTTTTTTTATTTTGCAATAACGCATTCTCTTATTCATTTTTTGCCTAAGAATTAGTAACACTCTTGCTTCTTGTTTTGAAAGTATATTTCTGCTGTATTTTTTCAGTATAATAATACATTAATATAATAACGAATTTACAAAGAAAAATCAATTTGCATTAAAAAATATATACCAACAATGAATGCACCATAAAATTAAAAAAATAAACTGCTTTCAGTCCCGAAAAACTCCCAGAAAAATGATTGAACTGCGATTCTAGCAGTTTGTAACGTTTACAGGGCTTTTTCATTGGCTGGGTTAAAGTGATTGAACTTCCCCATTTCACCTAGTAATTTGATATCCATATCTGCCATTAAAATGGCGCGATGTAACTCTCTGTCATCCATTGATTAAAAGAAACCTTTATGATTGCAAGTGCTTTATAGCGTGCTTTATTATACTAGTAAGTGCCGACACATTAATGTACCGACATAGTACGTTTCTGTGAATTCATACAAGCTAGCCAAGGTCTTGTTAATTTGCTGTGTGAGAGAAAATCCAATTTACAACACAAGTCACTTGAATTAAGCATTCTCGATTGACATGAAAAATTTTATTTTTTGTATTTATCCTGAGAAAACTTATAAAAAAATTAAACTGTTTACTTTTTTATTTAAATAGAAGGCGCTTAGTGCCTTTTCTATATTTTATACATTTTTAACAACATTTTTAATTCATACGCAAATCAATGATAGAATTATTAATATAGCAATAGCAGTAGGTAACAATTAAAAATATTTAAAAGATATCAATGATCAAATTATGTTAAACAATATTAAAAAATATTCATTATATTTTTAGCAATTACAATTCAATAATAAATATTTAAATATCACACATAACGTTGCAAAGTTAGCAATAGTAAGTTCGTAATTTTGAGTATCGCTGCGTGTCCGCGCGTTGATGTCGGTAAAGATATGTACATTGTACGTACATATTGTAGGTACATTAATGATATTATGTGCGATAACATCGCATCGGGATCGCGCCTCGCGTAGGTACACACGTTATGTTAGTACAATTTTTTTCAATAACATGAACGACGGGGATAAAATCAACACTAAGGACAATATGAAATACATCATTCTATGTATCTTACATAATATAATATAATTCGTAGCGAAAATTTCATTAAATTAATATGATACCGACTAAATTATAAATATTCCATTACATAGTCATTTTTTTCTAAAATACACGTTATACGATTTTATAATATTATATTGCTTATTAATAACACTAATAAAATATCATTTTTCAATGAAAAATCTTACTATTATTGAATACGAAGCAAATGCCTTTAAACTTTAATTGTAGAGGTCTAGAGAAAATTTATAAGTATTAATTTATTGAAACAGTAGTAAATGAAGTTGCGTGCATCGAGGTATAACTATATTAATAAAAGTGCATACTTGGTAAGTATGCACTTCTATTGTTATTTTTTACTTAAGTTAATAGTAATAATCTAGTATTAATGTTCAGTAATTGTACATAGAATATTATCGATGGAAACATTATAAATATGTCATGGAAAGTGCTAATTTATTAGATTTCAAGGTGAATAAATATTTATTTATTAAACTTGTATAAGATAACCGTTTTGATATGATTAATTATGTATTGCAAATTTTAATTCAATTGATCGGCTAATAATATCATTGGTATAAAATCAATATTGGGGCACGCGAGATGTTAAAATTGATCAAAGTTTTTTTTGGAGTGGTCTTTTAATCGCAATTTTTTTTTCGCAAAAACATTCATTTAATTATTAATTTATTAATAATTTCCGAACAGTTAGTTTTATAAAGAAATGTAACAAAGAGGAGAAATTAAGAAGTAAATGAAGTATTGTAGAATGGTCTAGATAGGCTCATAATTCATTTGGTGTACAACTACTACTTGTCTAGATAGGGTCATAATGCATGTATGGTTGTACAACTACATGATTAAGATAAATACGCTTCCCTTATCCGCTTGAAACATGATGGTGCACCTAGGGCACTGCATCTCATGCACAGCCAAGTGCTAGCGCAGTGTAATCAAGATAACTATTTTATTAAAAACGTGTAAACGCTAACGATTTGATCGATCACAATGAACTACGTTCAGTACCAGTCCAAGGTATCACACTTGAAATATGATTTTAAATCACACCTACGGGAATCGAACCGTGCCCTAAATGCAATACGGCACTCGAGAAAGATTGAATGAAGATATGTGCGAGCCGGGAAATAGCTAGCGCTACACCACCAGGTGGACATCCATGGGTAAGAAATCGTTATCACTCGACTACCTAACTCAAGAGTAAAAATTATTTTCTGATAAAGTGACAACATTTGAATTTTTACTAAACTAATTATTCTTTTCTTAACCTCATGCACATCCAAGGGTGCATAGGACACTGCATCTGTACAAGAAGGCAAATAAACTAACATAGCTTGGTTATTACGTGCATATTTTACTATTTATTATTTCGTAAATATAATCAAAATGATTTTTATATTTATGCACCCATTCTCAAAAACGCAATTAATTGAAATAAGACCATTTTTAATTAGCGTCGGAAACACGAATCTGTTTTGACACCGTGAAGTTACTAAACGCACATTTACACAATTATTTTGTATCGCTGCGGTTAAAATAGTACAGACATAAATAAATAATTACCAATACCGCATAGCGCAGAGTAATAAATAATATTGAAATGTAAGCAACAGTGAATTATTGAAATCTGATAAATTAATATCGCTAGACTTAGCGGTATTGGTTGTGTTTGAGACTTGGCACGCGATCAAGATAATATGAGAAATCTACTAGAATCTGCTCCTAGCTATATTATAGTTAATGGAAATACTTATGTCTCCCAAAGATACCTATTACGCTGGTCAGTTATTCATTTCTAGTCTAAATACATTTTTTTAAAATATATATGGGGCGATGAGAAGATGTATGAATGTGGAAGAAGCAAAAGAAGTATGGCAGGATAAAGTGGTGTGGCGTTCTATCTTCTCTGCCCACTTCTTCGGGGAAATGGCGTGCTGGTTAGTTAGTTAGTTAGATATGAGGCAATTTTTTTACAACATTTTTGAAATACATTTAATAACATAATTATCAATAAATACATCTAATTTTTCTTTGTATCAGCAGATACAAAAGACTATGGTGCACAACATGAGTATAAGTATACAAATAAATATAAGCGACATCTTTAATTATTATTAACCGTGAAATTCATTCAATTAATATAATTTCAAGGAATATAATCAATTGATATAATTTTTGTTTCTCAAATAACTATTTTAAGAAAAAAGTAAGAAATGAATTATATTATACAAATTAAAAATATTTTGGTAAAACTGATAATATCCCACATACGTGGAGTCGATAATTAATTTATCATAATGCTGTAGTCTGTGTTACAACCCAGTTCTTTATAAATATATTATTTGTTTATTTATTTATACACGCCCAGGGGGCTTTTACAACACAAATATTAATGTCAGTACCAACGCAAAAACATAGGCATAAAACTCTACTATAAAAAAATAAACATAATATAAATAAAAGAACAAAAGCTAAATTATTACAATACTCACACACTTTAAGTGCAAAATGAGGAGGTAGAAGAATATTTTTTACTGTTATCTATTACCTTAATAATGTAATATTTTTACACATGTTGGAATATCATAATATGATAAGTGGTTTATCTGGAATGTATAAAACTGTCCTCAGTGTTTTACGGTTTGTCGTTATGCGCTTTCGCAACCACAATATTATTATCATAGTAAACGATATTACACTAATTATATATAAAATCACGTTGTTTCTTATTCACGAACTTTAATTTGCTTAATGCGACCACCATTAACGAAAACCACCAACTTATCTGCAATATCTTTGCCTTGGCGCCGTGAAAATAATTCATTAGGATGAACTTAATTGATGATCTGATAATTTTAAGAGTTTGCGAGTAGAATGAGGTAGAGGTCATAAGATGCAGAAATCTAATAAGAGTCTTCAATATAAGTTTGAAGATTGAAGAAGGTCTTCTGAGGATCACGACCGTTTTAATAAGAAGGTTGAATTAGATTGAAGATGAACCATCTAACCGGCATCTTAATAATGTGTTAAGAAATGCTCGCTGGTGCTGGATACGAAAAGTAATTGGAAACTGAACGGAAAAATTGTATCTACTCGTATGTATTATATCAGACATGTTACATGCCAGGTCGGTGCATCCTTCCATCCTTTGGGTTGCGTTTTTGTTAATTGATCAATCGGAAATTTCCCTATGGCGCGGCGTCCTGGGTGTCCACTCCTGACAATACATCGGCAGTTTATCAGAACTACGATATGTAGACCTGATTTGAGAAGATGATCGCTTGGCTTGGAAGCATTTTGTGCTAGCACACCAAGGTTCATACGACTGTATATCGCTTATCAATAAAACTGATCGAAAATCGAATAACACCAATGGTTTTGTGATTTCAACCGCATTTACAGAAGAACCATACACAAACACAACGAAATTTTTTAAAATTCAAATCTCAGCACGCATCTCTCTCTGAGTATAAACACAGACCGGTGCATGTTTACAGTACTCGTTTTACGAGTGCTGAAGGATTAGTTCTCCCTAAATATGTTTAATAACAAGTATGGTAAGAGAACACTTCAGTACAGTATACCAAAAATCTGTAACATGCTAACAAGAAGTATTAAAAAAATAATTAATTTTTCAAGCTTAAAAGAGAGACGCGTGCTGAGAACTTGGTTGCTAGAGCGCGATTTATTGTATTGAGAGTTTTAGAATTGTATTTTTATTTATATGTATTTTAATTTTTTTGTGCTCTAGGGTATGTATTGTGTACTTTTATTTTGAGTTGAATTTGTATTTATGCACCTACTGACGAGTTGCAGTAGGCAACTCAGTAGGACATGTATTGTTTTCTTTTATGTATATATTGAAATAAAAAAAATTTAAAAAATATATATATATTTAATAGACGCCAGTTCTGTGGCAGCCCTTATATAGAGCGGCCGTAGCGCCTACCGCGCGCACCGGCAATAGGTAGTGTGTAGAAGGCAGTAGGTATACAAGACCAGCGCGGCGCATGCGCATAGCACCGTTGGGCCACGAAGGTGAACTACCTTCACCCATAACTGTCTGACGGCTGGTACCGGGTGGCAAGAAAAAGTATAGTTTTGCATGTTTGAATTTTTAAATTCACAAAAATAAACCACCTTTTGCATTGAATCCACGAATGTTTAATATTTCCATAGAAAACCTTTTGAACTATTTACATATTATGTTTGATATTACATTTTGAATTCCATTATGAAACCACTAAAATACATTTTTATAGTTTGTAAACTTTGCCCGTTTGTGACTAAAAATTACTTAATGCGATTACATCCTTCTCATATAAGCGAAGTTTACTTTATTGAGCAGATTGTCAAAATTAAACAATGAAAACCCCCCTCCCTTTACCTGGACCGTTTTAAAAACCATCGAGTATTTTTTCAATCCAGCACATCTCTACCGATTTTTCAAACCTAATTCACGAGAATAAATAGATTTAGTTTTGATTGGAAAATATCGAAAAAGAGAAGGTTACATGCGACCGAATGGTTTCATTGCTTCTATCACTGTCTCGGCTGTAAGATAGTCATTATCAACACATTCACCCCAACCTGCTCAAGGAGCTGATCCAAATTTACAGGGATAGGAATATTAGTAATTCTACCAATTTTTAGTGGTTAGTTACAACTGCCTTCCGCCCAACAGCCAGACCACGCCCGGGAACAAGACTGTACAATATTAAATTATTATTTTCATAGTGACATAAAAATCGCATCAATCATTACTTCCAGCCATCACAATGGAATCTGACAAAGAATTCCAGTAACCAGTTTGACACGAAATTCCAGATATTCTCGGAACAAAACGCCTCGGAAAGGTTTCCAGTTTCTGCAGGAAATAGCAATTAAAATGCATTGCTAAAGCCTGCACTTCCGTACCACGGTACACATTGCACTAGGCGAGTTGCATTGCCTTGTGCACTTTCCCTTTTACTCGCTCGCCTAACCCAATGTGCATGAAATGCATTTGTTATTTATTTTCCATTGACAAATAATGCGAGCAGAAGTAAACACATTGATTGAAATTATAATTTGCATTGCTAAGTTATAAAAAATGTTAATATATGTAAGTAAATATTGTAGTGGTATTTTTTTTAATGTTGGGATATATTATTACAAAACATTTTTTTTTCATGCAAATATATAAAATATGTGTATTTCAATTTCAGAGGTACCTACTTTCAATTAGTTGGAAATAACAGTGCCTGAAAACAAGTTGTGGCAAAACGGAATTTGAACCTAGGGATTCCAGTTCAGTTCGCGACTCTAACCAATAGACCACATACAACTCGGCTTAACAATGTTTATGGTTACATTCAAAATACAAATCGATTGCATCAAATGATGACAGAAAGATGTACCTCCAGAAATTTTAAGGGCTCAAAGCGCCGTTTACCATGAACGCATCGAGTGATCTTCGGTATCTAATTTTATAATAAAACACTTTACACAATATGAAATAATGTATTTTTTTCAGAGTTATTATATCATTAAAAGACTTTGATAAATATGTGCTTAATATATTATAATAATTGGTGACTGTTGATTTCTCAACGCGTCTACACATTATCATAGAAACGCAGCAATACTAATTATTTAGAAATGCTTGCAAAATAAACCGTAATTAAGTTCGCTAGCGTTATTTGCACATCGCATGCAAAATCCTTGTCCATTGTACCAAAACTCATCGTAACCTAACGAAGATGCCACATTGTAGCATGTAATCAAGTCGATCCATCGATTTATTTTCCAAAGCGTCTAATCATTCTCAAACAATTCTAAAAAGTCAGTATATTGAATAAAGCTTTCCGACGAGAGTGCTCGTGCTGTTGATTAAAATGCTCCGTTGTAGATGGTACATTATAACTCATCCAACTGGTTTTACGCCAAGTTATGTTATGTTCTAAATCTTAGTTTTGACGTTAACATACGCAAAGTACAGCTACACAAGCACAAGGTGTGTGTGTGAGAGAGAGGGTATGTGTGTGTGTATACAAACTGTACAAGATTAAACGTTAATGAATATCATGCAGTTTATAACGTTATCTTTCTTCTAATGTATATTATATGGCAAGTGTACAGAAATGTAGATAGAGCAAATCGTGTTTTCAGAGAAAAGGAAAACTGTTTCACTTTTAGGAAAGCAAGAGTGGTTATTAGAAACGGTAGTAAAATTTATCGGCACAAGATACAAGAAGGAATATATTTGTCTTTGAGAATTTACAGTAAATTGTTCAATATTAATTTTAATGACTGATTTTGTACGATAAATGTGCTGACATTTAATTCTACTTGTTTGTTTAATTACTACTAGCAGTATGGTGAGCATTGAGCATAATAAGTATACAGTTGCTGTCTTTAAACGGAATTTAAACAAAAAAATTAAAAAATTTTGTTGAGATAAACGCGAAAAAAAACCTACAATTTTACGTTATTATTTTGTTGTAATATTTCAGATACACACTAATAATGAATTATTTATTTATTTACAAACATGGCACGAAAATACTTTATAAGCGTTTACAATTTTTTTTAAAACAAATACATAGGAATTAAAAGGTTACCTTCATTTCTGTTTTATTAAAAACAATAGTTACCTACCATGTTTAATTTTGTGTGTTGTTAATGCTTACTCATTATATTTATCTGTTAATGATATCTCATAATTCACAGCTCATTAAAGCATTTTTTCAAATAAAGCGAGATTATCTTTGCATTTAATTTAATGCTTATAATTTCATACTATCTGATAAGACGCAGTGTTTGTTTTATCTTCGTTCGTGATTGTCCTAAAGTTCTAACAATATTCAAAGACTGACACAAAAGATGAGAGAAAATTACCTTTCTAGGAAATCTATTATGTACAGTACACACTTGAGAACTGCACGCTGTAGGAAGATGAATATTTTTAATAAAAGAGAAAATTGAGGTCATAAGATCAGAATGTATAGAATTATTGTCTATAGCTTGATTCTTGTTTGATACTAGGGCTGTTAATAGAAAAAAGATTTTTAAAAAATATAGTAAAAAGTTTGTTTTGGAATATTTAAAGGTTATTAATACCTATGTATTGAATTAACTTTAATAAATAAATAATCTATGTATGAATGCTGTAGTTTTTTAAAAATATTTCGGGTACTTAATCACTTATAATTTGCTAACATATTACATAGAAAAGTGTTTTGAAAATTTATGTCATTTGGTCATTTCACATAGATACCTGCGTAAATTTTTAAAATTTTACCACTATTTGGTTTGGAAAAAATCTATTGTAGGTACATATATTTGAAAACACTACAGCACCCTTTTTAGTTAAATTATCGTAATAAAAAAATATCTTAAGTAAAATAAAAAACCACTGAAATGTTTTAACTGCCCAGAAGTCATTATTACATAAAAAATCTTTAAAATAATTCATCTCGTGAACTAGTTTATTTTTCTCAAGTACCTATCGTACATTTTCTTCCATATAGTATAAACTGCACATCTACGTGAGGCAACGGACACAGCAACCCTTGGTATCTACTGTCATCCGGCGAAGGCGTTTCGGCTGCTAGGCCATATACTACGTATGCCTCCCGAGAGCCTTAACCATGCGTTCTTATTTTACAAGGCATCAGGTTCTCGGCGTCGTCGACAATTCGTCGTCAGTTTGCGTCATAGCTGCGGGACGTGGACTTGACTTGGGAGGATGCACGGTAGCTGGCGGCTGATCGCTTGGCCTGGAGGCAGTTTGTGGAATCCATATGCGGATATGGTATGATGATGATGATGATACGTAATAAAATAATAATCAATGACGTTTAACAATATTTTATAGTTGTTCGACAGTCGATTCAATAAAAAATAAATGTCTAAAGTCGTTAATCCTGTTTTCTTAATAAAAGCTGTGAATTAAAAATATTTTAAGTACAAGTACCTATTTGAAATGAAACATGAATGTGGAAGAGGCAAAACAAGTGTACCAGAACACAGGGATGTGGCGTTCTATCGCATATCCCTTTAGGAAAATGGCGTGATGTTGGGTTAGCTTATTGGTTAAATCATAAAAGTAAAATAACACAAGGTTCTCTACTAATTGCTATCAAAAAGCTATTATCCTTCATTTATGTAAATTATCACATGAATTAACTCGAGTCGGAAGTTTGAATTTTATTGTTACATTAAGTTTGACACGGAAATATATTTTTAGTTGATGACCCTAGATCGGGTACCTACTGGCCTATCAATGTAAAAAATCACTTTCGCTTTGTATAGAAAGATAACGAACTAATAATATGCACAGACAAGTGTGGTTTGACAGTAACAGATTCTCATCTTGTCACGTTGAATGACGAACAAATATAACTTTATTGACTAACGATAAGCGATTATTTAAAACGAGGCGGATGTTGTGTTATTTTAAATATGCACAAAGAAAATATTTAATGAATAACTATCTAGAAATCTTCATGTCGTTTAAGACTGAGAGGGGTTCCAAACAGACGGTAAGGTGACAATTTCTGGAATGACGCGGCTATAATAGGAATCAGGGACTGGGCGTTTGCCTTCAAGACAGAAGGCAGTGTAAGAAATTGCTCCCGGAGAAGGCGTTGTTCCTTAACGAGACGAGAAGAACAATAAGAATGTGGAAATTTTCAATGTTTTAAAATTAAAACATAATCCAGCTTGCAAGATACGTAGGGTACAGATGATTGTGGTTGAAGACGAAATCGAAGATTTTTTTAAATCAAAAGATTTAGAAATATTAATATCCTCAACATTTTATTTTAATTGCACGCACGACAAGGTTACGGGTTCGATTAAAAAAGTTCATAACAATTTGTTGACTTTTCTGTGTCGTATGTACAATGTACATAGTTTCCCTTATAATGAAAATTTCTGGAATATTGGGCATGTAAAAAAATCATCGTTTAAACAAAAAAAAAACGAAAATGTATATTTTAAAAGCAATTTTTAGATAGACGTTTTTGTGATATTCTTTACAGTATAATTTTAATGAATGATGTAATTTCGTATTACTTGTACTTACCTACTAAACACAAAGTCAAAGGTTCAAGGCGAAGTCCTTTTCGTAATCCAATTTAGTTCGATTTTTTTAATATATTTTATATTGGTTATTTTTCAGAATAAATTGCTGTGAAATTAATCCGCAGGTTGAACGTTTAGCGTGAGATTTAGACTCATGAAGGTCGATTGTTAAATTTAGTTCCCAAGACCAGAATTAGGATCACTTTTGATTTCATCAACTCCATTTCAAAACTTAGAAAAACGTTTCAAATTGTAACGGACAAAGGAAAATAGAAACACACAAATTAATTGTATAGATTACACGAGTCTAAGAATGATTAATGAAACCAAAATGTTGCAAATAAACTGTTTTTATATTAGTTTTAAAATACTTTAATTTATTAATTTTTAATTAATTAATTAAGAACTCATTATTTATGGTAAAATTAATAAGTAAAACACTAACGTATTTTTGTTTTAATAGGTACACAGTAAATGAGCAATATCGACAATACAAGGAATGGAAATATTTATATAAAAATGAAACATTTTCATCTCATGTTTCGACACGCTACACTTGAATAGTAAAACCATAATTCAACCACTATCCAAATAAACAGCATATTTATTATCTCCTTCAGAACAGGTAAGTTAATGATCAGAGAAATTACAAAAAACTAAAAGCGCACGAGTAGAGGGAAATCGAGGGTTTTAATTTGGTTTCAACAAATTTACCAGTTCAATTTGCAATCCGTCATTGTCATTGAGTTTGATGTATTTTTAAACGGAAAAAACGTACCGCCTTAAATATATTTTAATGCACTTTCGAGTGTGCATTATTATCGATCCGATGCAGCCTCCGACGCGATGGACAGTGAGAGAGTTAGTAAGCATTTTATCGACTGAATAAGTGAACGCCGTCTTATCCAGACTTGACTCGGCGATAATGTTTGATTGATAATATTTTTGTGTAAGTTTGAGCGGTGGCCTTTGAAGAATGCAGGAACTTCCAAAGTGGAGACGTGATATGAGGTACAGTATACTCTGTAGTATACCCGAGTTCTCGCGGCTTCCTTCACCCTCGAGGTCGGCCTTCAACGAACCGATACTTGGTCTCCTTATCGAGCGCCGAATTATTCCATGCACTCCACGCCCGTGCATGACCACCGCTAGTATTTTTTCCCTCCCAAACTGGTTCTACATTTCTGGTTTCAGTTTTCACTTCTCCCTCGCGTGTCCCCTTGCACGACAATAAATCGCTGACCGGAGAATCCTCCGGGATCGTATGAACTTGGCGATATTTTATTTTTTCGGTTATACCGAACGCTTCCTTGTTGTAAAGATATATTTATGCCCGGTGGAGCAGATTTCCTGGTACGAGGGGGAATGAACTCGAAATATTTTTTTTATGTTTGTTATTAGTCTTACGTAATGGTTATGAATATCTCATAAATAACTTGTAATGTGTTTAAGGGTCTTATATAAGGAAGCGGAATAAATTGTATGTTGTAAATGTGCGAAGTTGGAATAAATGATGTCGTTTGTTGCACGTGGGTATCCGAAGACAAATGGCCGAGTTTCGACGGGATAAAGATTTTACCGGTTGGATATTATTACATTATTAACTGTACTTAAACACCAATACACACATGACTCCTGTATAAGAATTTGGCAGAAGTATTCCAAAACGATTAAAAAAACAAATGTTTCCGTATATACGAGTAATGTATCCCACTTTTGACATTGAATTAACGTTTTCTTCTTTATATTATTTTATATGAAGGCTATATGTATATGATCAGTATTACACATAATATAAGAAATATGGTTCACTTTAAAGTAACAAAGAATTTGGTGTATTTGTACACAAACGAAAGCTCGCTAAAAACCCCGTGAAATCTGTCATAATATACAGATTAGTATTAAATTAGCATCGGCCAGATCAAGTGCAGAGAAATGAATAATGAATAGAGAAGGGGGAGAGTCGGGTTCACTTTTGGTTTCCGATTCACACTCGCCTCACTTCACTCCACTTCGCTTCGGCGACTGAGAAGCGGTCCTACCCCATGCCGGAAGCAAGGGACCGCCAGTAGTCAGGTTTCGCGACAAGAAAAAAACACAATGCCATCGAACTCTCCAGATCCATCCATCTTGTACCGTATTATCGGAGAATCGAATATGGAGTTTTTTTATCTTTGTGATGTACTTGATAAGGGCCGGAATTATAAATAAACCAGTTCGTATGGAGTTGGTTGCATTAATTTATTGCGTTTCGGGGATAATGTTAAAATACCTATAGTAGATAAATACTTGTAAAACATTATTTACAATATTATCCCCGATTTCTAATTAATAATAAGCCAACAAACCAATAAAATTAAATTTAAGGGTGAACTCAAAAAGAAGAACACTGGTGATTTTGTTAATAATGGCTTATTTCAAAAGGATTTAACCATATTAATGATAATCCCATGAAAAAAATTTAGCATATTGAGTATTTAAAAGTGTCGTATTATACGCTTATACCTAAAACTAGGGATTTCTTGTGCAACCATAATTTGTTGTAAGCTGTCTAAGGACATGTAAGCTGTCTATAAATATTAATTACTTCACAATACTATAATTTTTTGTTTAGCGTAAAAACACACCTTTAGGTATTTAAAAACGCAACATTATTATATTAAAATCGATTTACTGAATTGTCTTTAACACAATCTAAAAGCTTAAAGTTACTCGACTACAATCTACTGATTTATCTAACATGGTCGTTAAAAACAAAATCTATAATTTTACATACAAAATTAAAGATTTTTAAATACTATTACTGGTACTTTCCCTTATCCAGACCCAATGGTGCATAGGGCACAGCGTTGGTACCAACTTCAGATAAGTTACATAAGGGAAAACATATTAAACGACAGAATTGATTGAATATACAATATTTTTGATGGACCAAAGAAAGACGCTCGCGTTAAAATGTCATTTTGCAAAAAGCTACCTTTTTTTATGTGAGGGCAGAAAAGATTGCTACGTGTTTATCGACAGCGGAAGGTAAGTAACTCATCTTCCCGTTAATCGATATTTATGATCGAGCGAGTGATTACAATCAAAATATAATATTATACATGTATTGGACTTGATTCAATTTCCTTGTAGGTACATTAAATCTACTACTGCTTTTTCTGATCTGCACCCAATGGTGCATAGGGCACTACATCGGTACACCAAGTGCAGTGTATCTTGATAATTTTATAACATGGAGGTAAGATGATCAGTCATACGCCTCAGTACTAGTCCAAGGTGTCACACATGAGGTACATAGACATGGTTTTTATACAGATAATTGTCATAAATACAAAATTTTACACCATGTCTAATGTTCTAAACAAGACAAATATTTATAACAACATTTTAAATTAATACAAATACTTGTAGACAAATTACTAGTATTTGTATACATTCAAAATGTTGTTAAAAAGATTTACTGGTTAAAATATGAAGAAAACAAAAATTGGAGAGACATCTTCAAGCGTCTTCTAGTAAGTAATAAAGCTCGGTAGAGCCTTACCTACACTAATAAAAGATGATGCCGAAAAATGCTTAACAATCTTCTCAACAGATTACACCAGCATAGAAAATTTCTGTAATGCGGAACAACGAAGACGAGTTCAATATATAGTAGTTCCAAAATTTGTCATATATGGTTATCAGATGATGGGCGGAATGGGAAATGTTGTAGTACATCAAGTGGCCACTTAACCCAGCCAATGACAGGTCATAAGCCCTGTAAACGCCTAGATAACCCACATTCGTTTCCAGAATTTCTTGGTCTCTGTTGGGATATCAATAATATAAGACAAATATTATTTGAAAAATTTCTCTGAGATAATTAAACAAAATAATAGAAAATATGTCGAAAGCAAGAAAATATAATTATCGTTTATTATCGCTTATTTGCACATAATGATGCCTAGGGCTTTGATACTCACAAAATTTGGATTTAATGCAGTGTTTCTTGATTATTTATAAGTCATCATAATCACTCCATATCAGCCTCAAAGCCGAGCGATCGGCCGCCAACTGGCAATGGATTGTCAAAAGTAAATACTAATAAAATAATGGATATTCAGAAGTTTAGTAAAGGATTGAAATCACGATCTTGAGTTTGTTGCTCTACTGAACAAATACGTACCTATTCACTATCGCAATTATTTGTTTTTTTCCCTAAACGTCACATTTAGTTAAAGGTGAGCCGAATTTCTATAGTGATAAAAACTTTACTTAAATACTTTTTGCTAAAAATCAGTAAATAAGGAAGTAGTTCGATCAATAACTAGTTTTTAAAAACTAAAAGAATAAACAAATAAGAACCGGGTCGTGGCCTAGTGGTAGAGACGAGAACTCCGGATTGGAATCTCTAGGTTCAATCTCACTCCAGTACAACCTGTTTCCTGCTTTCTGGCACATTTATTTCGGACTATTTGAAAACAGCCCCAAAATTAAAATATAGCAGTGTATTATCAAAAAAACTCAAATTATACCATTAGAAGCAAATGGAAATATCTGTTTTCACTAAGGCTCATAATTGACTTAAACTGATTATCATTGTCTTGAACAACGGATATTTCTAACTTTGCTTCTAATCGCCTTAAATGTTCTTTTTAAATTCAAAAAGTGTATATATTATATCTATGAATTTTAAATATTTCTACTACAATTTTTTCCATTTTTTTTTGACAGTGTATAGTCTCCAGTCGTTAGGTTATTTTTTTAAACTATAATGCTACAGATTATGTTTTTCATTATGCCGTGCTTGTGGCCATTGTGCTGCCCAAGCTTTGTGGCAACACAGAGCCCACAAACACGGCTTAATAACCCAGAAAACCATGAGCTGTATTCCGAAGGCCGTGAAAACTATAATGCTATTACATGAAGGGGTAGGCGGAGAGTATAGAACGCCACACCTCTCTGTCTTGGCACTCTGTTTTTTTGCTTCTTTCACATTCAGAATTGGCGGCTTACGTCTACGTAGCGTAATGGCTAAGACGCTGGAATCACAATACGCAGGTTCCAGGTTCCTAGTGAGAACATAAAAATCAAAAGCGATTTTTCTCAAGCTTATATTTTGTGACTCCATTTCTTTTTATTATTTGAGCCTACTGGCCAGTTGAGAAGGTTTAATAAGTAAAAAATGATGATGAATTATAATATGATTCTTCTAACGTACACGTGCCGATCATTCTGACTTTACAAGTGTCCACTTTCAATAACTTAGACTGCAACTAGAATTGTTTCTTCCAAAAACCATGCTTACAATAATATTGATTGATGAGTGGTTTAAAAATACTCTCTCAATTCGCTCTCTGATTCCTAGTAATTTTGAGTCTGATCCAAAGAAGACCGGTACCAAGCTTAGTCGGTATGTAAATGCCACGACCAGAATGAGATCACTCTCTAATTCGCAGTTTTTTGCATCATCGCGAAATTTCTTTTCGACGGCGACTAGTAATTAAGGAAAATAGTCTTTCATTTAAATCTGATGCAAGATGCGAAGAATGATTATTTGTAACAAAAGGAACTTGGCTAATTATTGTTGTGAATTTCGCAACGGTTGTACTTATCTACATACTATCTAATGGACGCAAATAGACAAAAATCCTTAGCTTAACTCGTAAAATTAAGTAGAAATAGTTTTTGTAATGAAATCGATAAGTAGACTCATTAACGTACTCTAATTAATAAAATAATGCAGTTATATTTCAGTCAAAGCTTTTATTTTATTGTAATAAGTTTATGATATCGAATCTTTTTTAGAAAATTTTCGAAAGATACATCCGTTAACAGAATATGTTTTTCTCGGTTATTATATCGTGTTAGTGGATTTTGGGTTGCCTTTGTCTTGTAGGCAACACAAAGCGGCATAATAACCCAGAAAAACATAATATGATGTATTCTAAAGGCCATGAAAACTTACGAACTTTGAGTACTTCTATTTTTTGAGTGGCTACGCCTCGTTAAGAGACAATGCCTTCTCTAGGAGCATTCTTTTTCCCTGCAGGCCGATGTCCAGTCCGCGAGTCCTATTTTGGGCGCATCAAGTGGTACACCAAATGCATTTTTTAAAGATTTTATAGCACCGATTTATCGTATTTGGAACGACTTTACTACAAAAAACCTACGTACATAATTTCTACAATATCATAATAATATACATGTATTTAGTACCTAGTATGAAATGTTTTTCTTTATGGGACATTGTTTGATCGTTGTGGGTACAAGGCTTTGTAAGTGGAATATGTTGGCTTCCTTTGCACTAAATGATTAGTTTTATATTTTTATTTTATTACTTTGTGTTTCTACTTGATATTTAACGTATTTTAGAAATGTATTTATTGTTAAATTTTTTATTAAAAAATAATACCTGAGTGTCGCCGAGGCCATACGATTTCTAAGTTTGCACTTATGTGCACAAGCAATACAAATAGCCACATCTTCTAAATTAACCAATAACAGGGGGCATGGGATTTTTGCACCCACCAATCAGGAGGGTTTTTAGCACAGTTACAAATAATTTCATAATTATTTTAGTCAGCTATTGTTTTTGAAGTAGAAAAGACCTGCGCCACATGAATTGAAGTGCAGTGAAAATATTAGTATGCTTAAAATAATGTTTCTTGCAATCAAACCATGCTAATATATAAAAGAACAATTTGTAAGCGTAATAGTACGAATTCATAATACCAAAGCAGTCATATTTGGCTTTGATTGCAATTAAATAAAAAAATTACACCAAAAGTTTCCACAATTAATGCCACTACTGTATAGTAGGTAAATGCCTACATATTTGTCGAATAAATATTCAGGATAAGGAAGAGGCTATTTTTTTTGCTTTAGAAAGCAGAAAATAGTTAAATAAAATTCCGTGTTTCTAACCATGGGACCACAACTCTATAATGTGGACTATAATGTTATTAATTATTATTGGTATCTACCTATCTCGGCGTCCCGGTCGTCCACTGTTGACAATTTGACGGCAGTTTGCGTCAGAGCTGCGGGACGTGGACTTGACTTGGGAGGATGCGCGGGAGCTGGCGGCCGGTCGCTTGGCCTGGAGGCAGTTTGTAGATTCCATATGCTCCACACAGGGAGTGGATATGGTATAATGAAATGAAATGAATGGTATCTACCTAGTTTCATTAATCTTAAGCTGCATTAACATTAGGATTATAATACACATTTCAACATAAACAAAGAATGCTAATGTCTAGAAATTAACGTAAATTTAATGACATACCGTCACCTTAGACACGACTCCCCTAAAAAATGTAATTGAGGCAAAAGTAGATTTACTATAGGTGAACGCGGAAACATTTATTTAATTATAATTTTTATGCTCAAGTCAAAACGCAGTAATTGTTTTAAATGGTGTGGCAATTATATTAACTACAGAAAATATGCTTAATTGCCAAGTCAATCTGCGGTGATTTCCTATATAATATAAAAATTTTCATTTTTCATTTTTTTTCTTGTTTGTAATCGATGCACTCAAAACGACTTTTTATTGAGATATTATAATATAAAATTGACTTGATCGAATAAATGATATAAATGTGCTTGGTTCGTGTGACTTATTTTTTAAAATGTTTTTACTACAGTTTATAATTTGTTTTTAAAATATTTGTAGATAAAATATTTTCAGTGTGACAACTGATATAAATAGTTCAGCATACATTTTGTTCAATTGAACTTTATTTCAAGTCGTACTGTTCTTGATTATATTAGATTTATGACTGCGATCCTAACAAATAAGTGCATAGATCAAGTGCTACTCGGCTGAGGTCCTGGTGAATTATGGCTCTCTGTCTGCATATTATCCATGCTTTATGACGTTTGAGCCGAGCATTATCGCTAAATAAAATTATAACATCTGTGTAGAAATATTCTACTTGTTAAACTTAAAGTTAACAACCCTTTGGATCGGAATATGCGGGGGAATATTAATAACAATTTTTTAACAACATTAAATTATATTTAAAAATTTTTAAACATTTAATGGCGACAGTAATAACGAAAACAATTTGAATGAAAATTGTAAAGCGGGTTTCCTAAAGTATACTTGCTGCAATGAATACGCAATAATTTGTAAAATTTAAATGAATAACTAAATAATTATTTCTACTTACACACTTTTTATATTGGTGAAAAACTGCTACTACTACTAATACTTTCCCTTATCCCGCACCCAATGGTGCATAGGGCACTACGTTGGTACATCCAGTGCAGTGAATCTTGATCATTTTTATTACGTAGAAGGTAGGATGATCAGTCCTACGCTTCAGTACCAGTCCAAGTCAAGTCAAATTGTGTGCATGCCATTTCATGCCATCTAATATATATTTCATGTTGACTGTATTTATTTACATGCCGGAATTATGCATGTACTTAGTTAATATTTGTAAATGTATTTTAAAAACTTGAGTTTTCCGTAAGTAAAATAAAATATTATCAAATAGGTACTTAAAAAGTTATCGAAATTTAGAAATGTTATGTGGGTGGATGCAAAACAATAAATAGCCTAATTTGCGTAAAGCTAAAGATTTTTTGAAAATTTTTTACCAAGTCTTTTACTAATTATGTTTTTTTCTGGATAACACGTTAATACCAACTATAAACGTGATAATAATCAATATTTAGTAATAATATAAATATAAAAAAATTATCAATAAATAATCGGTAGCACTTTATAGTGCACTAATGCACTTTGCATTTATATAATATTGAGGATTAGTCATTTAAAATATTTTTTTTATTACAAGCATTTACTTTCAAAGGTCATAACAATGAAAATTTGATACATTAAAAGAGTGAATGAGAATTGCGGTCAATAAGAGTATAAGGCATGAATGCGTACTTAAGAATTGAGATCGTAAGACATGCTATTGAAATGTTTATTATTTAGAATTTGGAGCATACATAATTTTAATCTCATACCCACACATGTTATAAAAACTTGTTCTATTTCATCGTCCATTAAGGATTCAATAAAACTTCATACGTAATATGTATAATGTTCACACGTAGGACGATTGCATAAATAAATAGTGAATAACTTTGTGTTGTTTGGATACATTTTTTTCTCATTAGATATCAACATAGGTACGTACCTGAGTACTATTCTAAAATTGAAATATCAGTATCAAATAAAAGCCCCATTGAAATAGATTTTGATCTGAATTATGCCTAGTGTTAAAATAGTGTTTACTACTACTACTACTTTCCCTTATCCGCACCCAATGGTGCATAGGGTACTGCATTGGTACACGAAGTGCAGTGTATCTTGATCATTTTATTACGTGAAGGTAAGATGATCAGCCTTATGCTTCAGGACCAGTCCAAGACACGTGAAATATTAATATGAAAATGAGATGTCAATAAATATTTCATTTTGACATTCTACGGGAATCGAACCCGCGACCTCATGCACGGTAGCCAAAATGCGCTACCACTATGCTACGAGGCGGACGAGTAAGTAAAACCCTTTCATAGATTGTAGAATTTCAAATTATTCCTATGTACGTACATCATATTAAGAAAGGTCCAACAATTTCATACTTAAGCATACCTATTTACATACATTTTTTTTCTCACGAGAAGAAGTAACAACCAATACCTACGTACAAATATAATAAGGAAAAATATTTGAGGCACGTTGGTATGCTTCAAAAGTTTTTCTATGATTTAAAATATTATGTAAGCGCTTCATAAATATAATGAATAGGCACAACAAGGGCATATACGAAGGGCGCATTTAGTTTAAGGTGTTCACTTGTACGAAGGTACATAATAGATTCGCTACAGTTGTTATACATTTAGGTTGTTTAATATTCAAGGTTCTATGCCATCATATTAGTGATACATTAGTGGTAGTAAAGCAGTAGCAGTAAACTGTTTCCCCGGGTACCGATGACATCCTCCGATATGCTAATAAGATCGAAACTTCATCAGAACTGACTTAGCCCGCCGTATTATGCAAATATAGCATATCCCAACGATCTTGACATTTAATATGGAGACAATCTCTCGCAGCAACTTGGCGTAAATAGTTGAAACAACAGGTGCCTGTATAATTTACAAAATAATATATATACAATATGTTCGTCTCTGCGGTGAATGGAATTAGTGGAAAGAGGATTACCTCCAAATCTTAAGTAATGCCCACAATGAAAAATGTATCCAATTGAATAAAATTTTGCTTTTAATTCTCAACTTTTCGATACGATTGTTATAATCTAATGACAGTTTGAATTCTAAATAGTCAATACTTAAACAAAGGTTATTTTTTTGCAATAATATCACCTATACCGGATGTTTATCCAATAGGTGGCTTGTGTTTCCTGGTACATAATTATTTACAATTAAAATTATAATATCACCTATTGTAATACACGTTTTTTAAAATTTTATATACACATATAACTATTACATGACCGTGATGTTTGCTAGGCGACGGAAATTGAATTGTTTTAGAGTGACTTGGTAAAATTTTATTTAGTCACAAAAATGCATTGGAAATTATATGCGTAGAATAATATTAATGTTATATTGACTGGTGAAAGATTTTGTACATTATTTATGCTAAAATTGTATGCAAATGTGCAAGTGCACATATACAGGTGTGAAACGAAGCATGACGAATTCGATTGAAATCGAAAGGAGCAAAAAAAAGTATTATGTTAAAGCAATAATAATATACCACGTTTTGACATTTGGATGGTTTTCCAACATCGGGTAATAGGCCTTCATACAATACACAGCCATTAACTTTACTGCGGAATGTATACTGTGGAGTACTTTCTATCTCATATTTCTAACAGAAATATAACATATGGTTACTTCTCTTGTTTACACATATTTTCTATAACATATTCTGAATTGATTTATACCATAGTTATAGACGATTAATCGCAGCGTTAAAAAACAATAAAACATCCAGATATCTATCTAATGAAGACATTGTCGGAATATACCAAATTTGGCTTAACCTAAACAATAACTTTTATTTATCTTTAGAATCATTCTGGTATCTTTTATGTTTAATTTATTAATATATTAGTTTGAATGTTTTCATTGCTACAAGGATATTAAGAAAAAAAAAATTTTAACAAGTTAATTTGGGCAATATTCTTGGTGCCTTTGACACTGTTGAAAATTGTTTTTTTTATAGTGCAGGCACATCAAAACAATATTTACGATCAGAACAGAAAAACGAAGTGGTGTATTTAGGTAATCTAGCAAAACCAATCGGACCGGTTATCCTCGCCCAAGAAGGAGGTCGCCATTTGCCTTAGGTCTAAGATAACACAGAACTGTCCCGCTAATACATATCTTTTAGAATTTGAATGTACATGCCATGACTGCATGGCCGGACAGGTTGGCAGTGAAGTGACATTGTTATGAGATTCACCTGCGACGATTAAGCTAAATGTATGTTAACGATTAGAAATAATCAATGGGCGAGTCTATGGAAAGTAGACAAAACGCGAAGACTGCTAAGTAGCACAATTAAATAAAAAGTAAGAGGAGCTTACTATTTTAATGCCAATAGAAATTAATGGTCTTATTTGCTTTCTAGCATAACTTTTTATCTGCAAGCAAAAGATATTGTACATATATTGTTCCGTGTATTTTTTGGCAAAAGAATTCAGTTTTATTTTATTTTTGTGCCTACGTAAAACGCGTGCGGTTAAACTGTGTACTTTCACTGCCAAATACAGTCATACATTACAATATTTTTAATAAAGGGACAACATACGACTATCTCGAGACCTTTGTAACTGAAAGCGAAGGATTGCAAAACATATTTAAGTGAACACGTATCATATTAAATTTCCCACACGAGTACAAACTCTTTTGTATATTAAAACATGTAACTTTAATCGATTTAAAAAGATTCTAAATTTAGAAAGTTCACATAAGATGTATACTATTACTCATTGCTTCACTTGGCTACAAGTTTTTAGTATTTTTTATAAAATAATTAGTGTTAATGTGATAAATACAATAGTGTTCAATTAACCAAATATATTGTGAAATATTGAGCTGCAGCGTAAGACAAGAAACCAGATAATTAATATAGGAAAGCGAATCTTGTTATTGAAGGCAACTACCAGTTTGCAGTTTGAAGACCCGATCTTCATTTTCAGTACTGCAAGGTTGTTCCCATAATACGTCTGTACGTTCTACTAATAACCGTGCACTGAGATTGAAGCGTTGTATACACAGTTCAGTTTTTGATTTACGTATATGGGGCCTGTTTAGTTTTTTTATTCCCATTCTTTTAAAAGAAATAACGGGTTAGAAATGTATTGATTTATATAGCCACCTCAACAAGCCAGCAGGATCGATAACAGAGAGAAACAACATCGAAAACACCCAGGCTTTAGAAATATAATTTTTGATTTTGTGATCTCGCCGGGAATCGATCCCGGAACCTCCATGTAGTGAGTTCAGCATCTTAACCAATAGGCTGCAATGGCCGCCTATAGTAAAATGTCAATTTCTAGAAAATACGAAAACTCTTAAGATGTGAAGAATAAAACGAGATTGTTGCATTTTAAATACGAGCGATGAGATATTTCAGATTTTTTTTCTCTAATCTTTTGTTTTTTTGTGCCATTGTATAATATCAGGATATACAGTAAAAAAGTCCAAATGTAGGAGAAAGAGGTCAAAATGTAGTAGCACCAACTTAATAAAACAAAATATTTATGCTAAGGTCGTTAATCTGTACTATGTTACTATGTTCGTGAAAAAATATAAGTCATCATCATCATCATACCATATCCGCTCCCTATGTGGAGCATATGGAATCCACAAATTGCCTTCAGGTCAAGCGATCAAGTCAAGTCCACGTCCCGCAGCTCTGACGCAAACTGCCGACGAATTGTCAACAGTGGACGACCAGGACGCCGAGAGCCTGATGCCTTGTGAAATAGGCAAGCATGGATAATAGGGTGTCCCTTATATGACCAAAAATTTGTTTTTTCGATTTTAAAAAACGCATACACTCTATCTTTTTTGCAATTACTATGGCCTATTCAGATACGAAATTTCATATGTGTACAATGATTTCAACTCGTGCCGACGAGGCCTCAAGTTTTTTCAAAAATTAGAGAAATTCCCTTCATGTTGAACATGTTCCGATGCAAGTCGGCACGGGTTACTGTACTCCAAATGAACTGAAATTTTCTGAACAAGTGCTATATAGCAAAACAAAAGAAAATGGGACCTATGCATTAAATAGTAATCAAGTTTAAAAATATGGGACACCCTAGTAGGGTATAAATTATAGTATGGGACCAAAAAACTTTTTTTTTCGATTTTGAAAAAGCATACCCTCTATCTTTTTTACAATTTACCATGGCCTATTTACATACGAAATTTCATATGTGTACAATGATTTTAACTCGTGCCGACAAGGCACCAAAGTTTATTTTTTTTTAATTAATAATATTCAAGTTAAAAAATTAGGGACCCCTAATGGATAAGGCTCTCGGGAGGCATGCGTAGTATATGGCCGAAAATATAGCCAGCCGAAACGCCTTCGCCGGATGACAGTAGATACCAAGGGTTGCTGTGTCCGTTGCCTTACCTCTGTGTTCCTTACAAAGTCAAACCACTGCACACCTAAAATTCTTCTAAGACACTTAGATGACACTCTAAGACACAGAATAGTTGTCTTAGAAGAAATATAAGTAAGCGACGTGAAAAATATTAGGATTACTACTAGGATCAGGAAATATATCAGGGTTACTACTAGGATTAGGAAATATATCAGGATTTCCCTATATGGGTTACTTCGATGACGAGACGTGATAATATCAGGAAATATGTAAACATCTATAATGACGTATTTACAAGTGATTCAATGGCATTTAAATATCATGACCTAACCTGATGTAATATTGTTGTCATTGTGTATAGAGAGCATAACTATGTACATGTACATGTACATACATGTAGGTTTAGGTACATCCCACTCAAGATTGTTAACTGGACTTAGATTCATATTTCCAACCCAAAGTAAAAGTTCATTAGGTGGGATTCCAACATATCGGACAAAGCGAGTAATATGATCACTCGGTCACTGCCAAACTTCATATACCTATAGCTTAATCAGGTGCTAAATTACGTAGGTACCTGCGTATTTTAAAATACAGATAAACAGAGTAAATCAACTAAGCATAGTTTTAACTGAATGTGTTTTTTAAGACTATGGTAAAGTAGAATTTTTCTACCAAAAAGGGCAGTAATTTTCTGACTTTTAAAATAAAGTGACCCAGAACTGTTTTCAAAATTAAAAATACGCAAATGCTTTTTTTTTTTCAAAATATTACCTAGGTAATGAAGTATTTATTCTAAGAACTGTCAACTGTACTTAAATAATATATATGGTTAAGCAGACAGCAAGTCTAGTAGGAAGGTACTACTAGTCCAAAAAAATCAATTACCTTAAAAACGAATTTACCTATATTTACGTAAATGTTCTTTTTTTTTTTTTATTTATTTTTTTATTGACATTACTTGGTGGAATTCCATGATGAAATTTTTTGGGATATAACTAGTACTTCCACTTTAGACCAGTCTGAAGATGCCCTAGTTACAGGGTGAAAGCGCTAACTGGTTAAATAAATAAAAGTGGAAGTGTGCCCAAGTATTTTTATTTAACTTTAATTAGTTATATACAAATAAATTAAATGTTCTTGTTGAATTCCTGTGTATTATTTAGTTTAAATACTCCCTTTTTTGTATTCTTATGAATTTTTACTTTACATATCGTTTTAATTAAAGAGTTTATAATGTTTCAAATCGTAATGTTTTTAACGTAAACTTTATTTATCTACAAACATTATAATATAAAATAACCGCAATATTTCAACTCCTACAAATTATATATTACGTACATGATCAAATATGTAACATTACAATACGTTAAATATATTAATATCACTACTTCAAGGTTGTTATCGCAAGGTCTAATAATTTCGGACGTTCAAATAACTAGTTTATTTAATCAACGTACATATTTATAGTGGCTACCTACATTATTATGTATCACTCAGATATGATTTCCTCCATTTAGAGACAAAGTATGCGATGTGCCTTAAAATAGGTTGTCACGAAAACACGAAAAATTTTTGTTAAGCTCAAAAATTTGTAGAATGAAAATATAAACAAAAGTTTGGTCACGGTCCAGTGGAACTGTCGCGGACTGCGGAAGTGTAGGTATTAGGTTGAATTCCTATCATACAATTATCGTAATATCTTATATATTATTTAACTGTAAAAATTTGGTACTACAGTAATTAGAGCCATCAAGCATTAAAATTAAGAGTTATATAAAACATTGCTTTTACTGAAATAGGATTTTAAGTTTCCCATTTCATGTACGGTATCTTAAACTGGGAATTAATCGCGAGTCTTATCATCTTATCTTTGTGAAATAAATTACTAAAATACACTGCAGTTGGTATAGGTATCAATGTATTAATGCTCATTATACCATTAGGTTAGGAAAAAGGAAACGCTAAATATTGAGTATAATATATACATAGAGTTTAAAAAAATATTATTTTAAATTCTTTATGAATAGTTCCTACGCAGTTTTACAGTTATGAAACTTTCGAGTAATCAATAAATGAGGTTAGATGCAGGTTACAATGCTTCCCTCTATAATATTCGGTCATCATACCTGACTACGAGACATTAAACTCCGTTCCACATGTCCTTAAAAATGGCTGTCCTCCATTTTGTCTACTAACGGCACTTGTTTATATTATAATCAGTCCCCGTACATTATGGGTCCTTTATATAACGGTTGTATAATTATTAGGACGTAACGCATTGTGTAAACTTGTGATTGGCCCATGGTTCGTGAGGGCAGACGATGGACAGTAGGGATGCGAGATGTCAACATTGATATTTTTGTGAAAATTATTTTTCGTCATTAATTAAAACTACACTCTTTGATTTTCACATAAATCTTGCCTTCATGTAACCAATCTTTTATGTTAACTTGACTTCAACTTATTTTGTATTATTTTTAAAGAATATTAAACATTACAATATACCAATAATTCGAAAAGTAAATTTATTAAAATACATTTTCGAATTAAAAAAAAAACTCATTTTAAATCTTCGTTTAAAGTCTAGACGTCTAGAGTCTAGAGAGATATCTGACTTAAAACCAAAAAAATTACATAAACAATATTGTTATCTAAGTCTTGGGGTTTATCCAATACAACATAATGTGTACCTACATTATCCACTCTGTTGGTGTCAAAAGGTCGCAACAGGCGACATCAGACCACGTCTCGGTGATAGCAATCGAGAACTTAAACCATTATTCAGAGTCAAAGGTAAAAACACTATTCATTTTGGCGTCAAAGAATTAGAAAACAGAAACATTAAATTACAATGATCGCAAGATTAAAGAAGATTATACGATAATATGTGACAGATTAAATTTACGTAATAATGTTATTAATTTACTGGATGTAATAGAAATATGTGTACATTATTTTTATGTGATTAGTGTTTAAGTTATAGGTTTATCAAAGGGCAAAAAAATAGAGAATAGAGAAAACGGTTTTAACATGTACCTTATACTTCAATAAAAAAAGTAGTACTTAGTACGTATGTACATTACTTACTTACTTTCGATACTTTTAAGTTATTTACAGATTTTAAGTGTCAATTTTTATTAAGTGATTTTTTTTTTTTATTTTATTTTATTTGGAAAACCAACAGAGAACAATGACATATAAGTATACATCATGTTGATTGAAAAAAGCTCTAATTACAGGTTTTCGTAAAATGATCTTTAAAAACAAAAACGGAAAATTACCTTTGAAAACAAAAACAGAAAATTAAATATATACATATGTACATACAATTTTTCGTGAAGGAAAGGGAAAGGGATGGGAATAGGGAGTGGATGTTCGCGTTTAAGAGAGAAATTAAGTCACTGGATGTGTCTTTTAAGTAGGTATTTTTTTGTGTAGGTAGTGTAATCTATGTGTAATCAATATAGCTAAATTCATTGTTATTTGCCAAACATAAGATGTTGATGGGAACACGATACATAGTGTAGTGTCTTGTCAGCCTGGCTCGAACATTTATCAATATTAGAGCTAGGAACTCCAAACAGTCGACTTAACCTACAAAGATTATGTGTAAAAATATTTAAGCGGTGTCGTAAGGTGGCGATACCATGAGCGGTGGAAGTTGCAAGAAATGATACAAATGGCAAGCCAGATTAGAATTGAAGAAAACGAAGAAACTTATTCTAAGTGTCAATAACAATAACTAATACTGGAAGTAGGTAATGATAAAATACAAGTATTGAAAATCATTGTAAAAATATATAAATATATTTCAGGTAATAAATATTATTCTGGTTTCGTGTCTGCCCAAGCGTTGAATTTTTCACGAAACTCAGATTACCAAGGTATCTATCACGTTGCCGATAACAGAAGTTAGTACGAGTATCCATAATCTACTAAACGGTTCAATAGAATACAAAATACAATAAAGATCTTTATTATAACTCAGTTGGCTAGACTGGCACAAAAATATTTAATACTGCCGTGACGACACATAATTCGATGGAAAGTCAATGTCCTGCGCATTAATAATAACGGAAATGCCAATTTTCCTGAATAGATGAAACGTGATGATATTTTGCGCAATGAAGTCTCTGTTTTTACAGTTATTCTATGAATGGTCGTACGATTTATTCAAAATGGAATCAATTGACGAAGGAATCAATTGTATTGGATAAAGCTACAATGTAGATTACAACGTAAAAAATTAAAGGATTCCAATAAATTAAAAAACACACAAAAAATATTTAAGATAAACATGTATAATTTTTTTTGTGAAAATTTCCAAGATAAACATATTAGGTAAAGAAGGTTACTCTATTAAAAAAAAAATTGAACCTGTATTTTATTACAGCAATATCGAAACTAAATGACAGGAGTTTTTCAGGGTGAATTTTTTGTTTGCATTTTAAAATTTTATATTTTTTTCGTTTGTACCTACAGTAACAATTTTGTAAATTAAGCTATTTTTGTACAGAAAAATACTAAGAAATAGCCAAATTGTTTTTATATTTAAACGTGATCTGCTCATGTTTATTCATAAATTAAAATGAAACATAAATAGGTTCATTGATTGGAGAAGAAAAATACATAAATAAAAGAAAACATTTTTCTGGACAAACGAAATCGCCGCTGATATCTCAATCAAAAAACTCAGATATAGTTTTGTTACTGTTGTGTTTAACAATGCCAGTGTTTGGTGGCAGTAAGACAGCATAATGCCATGTCACTTGACCTTGGTACTAATTTACGTATCACAATCGCTTTATAAGTTACGATAAACTTTTATTCAAGGACTTATTTTCATGGTATTTATTCTTAAACATTATTGTTTCATAATATTCAGAGTAAAGTATGGGGAATGAAGACAGGAAGGATTCAATGCAACGGGCCTCGGTAGTGTTTCGAAATCGCGTTTTGTATTATCAAACTTGAATGTCGGTCAACTATCAAAGTTGTATTGCAAAATGCGGGTAACTTCCGCCGATTCAGACAATTTCAGATTAAGAGAAGATTATTACCTACCGATGGAGTTGTTATTATTTTACATTACTGAGCTTGATTTATCGTTCACGAGAAAATACGGGCAACAGCTTTACGATTTGAACTCACTTTCTGTACTCCAAGGACAAATGTACAATACGTTATCGATACGTTATGTAGTAAACAAGTGCTAAAAACTGGTAGACATTGTATCTACATCTATTGGGAGGGTTGTCATTAAAATATAAGCTTTTTCTAATAAAAACAGTAATGTACAAGCTGATCGGCTTTGTGATTTTAAATTATTTTCAATGGCAACATTGCATCGTATTCTTTTATATATAATATAAAATACAGAGAGGATTAAACAACAATATGCAAATTGGGAAAATACATATGTCGTTTTGCAGAAATAAAACAGGTTTGGTTTGTACCTACAATTCATGACACTTGGTTGGAAAATTGATTCTTCTTTTTAAAAAAAATGCAAATTTTAAAATTTTAAAATTTTTAAAATTTGATTAAAAATACCATTTTAAAATTTCCAGATAATTGGAAACAATATTTATTATATCTGTTTACTAGCGACTTCCTACCAAACAAATGGATTCACAAAAGAATAAAAACAAAATTATTTCTCCTATTTGTGTTAATGTTCAATTAATTTGTTGCTCGTGGAAGAACAGAAAATCTAAAGTATTCATGGAATTCGAATTTTCTTCTGGTTGTAAGTAACATTTATTTTGTTGTAAGTCTTGAACAAGGATATGAATTTAGTTATTAACCTAATTGAAAATCAACCTGCGTCACCACCCACACCTAACAGGTATATAATCATATTTGTATTATTTTAACTTCATTTGAATACTCGTACCTACATAATATGCAATAGGAATGTTCCATTTACCAAACCTACATTTTAATTAGCATATTCAAATTATTTTGCAGAATCGAAATACTTGTTGGCTGCACTAAAGGCCAACAGGTACGAGATTATCTTCGGAAACTCAACTAGTTAGTAAAAATAAAAATACAAATTACAGTCGAACCATCCGCATGACCGTCCTTCAGAAATTGCCTCGGGTTGATCTTGGATATTTATTTAATAAATGAGTAAAAAAAACAGCAACACGCTCATCATTCAATCGGATAAATTCAATAAAAAACAACCTTATTGATTATTTGCATAAGCCATTATGCTATTTTCCTGATAAAATTCAATTCTTCATTATCAACTTTGGTCTCCGGCCGTCCACGGGGCTTGTTCTGCAGGTCGAAATTTCCAGAACGAAAACGTTGGAACCAAAAACGCACTGTGTTTTCTTTTACGGCACCGTCGCCATACACATCATTAATCCTTCGAGCCATTTCTGCAGCACTGGTGCCACGGTGGAACTCGTACTTGTAAATAAACGCGATATTTCAAGTTTTCCATTTTGTAAACTGAGTGACGCAAAGAAAAAAACAATTGAGGAAGAAACAAATGAATTATAATTTTCAAAACACAAATACTTGAGTAAATAGCTGTATAAATTTGGATTTGGAATTCCTAACCAAAGAGAAAATATTTGAGATCAAAGTTGCCAGTACGGCAAAACGCCAATTTCATATGTAAGGACCTAATATAACATTAAAAATTATTTCACTGATACGTTTTATTATGTTTAATTTTCCATCATGTATGATAAAGGCTACATGTAAAGTTGTTATATTTTGATATATATAGTCTGAACTAACGTCATCAGCGCTTCGATTCTGTTAACTTTTTTCAACTACTGCGCATACGATTTTGTCCTGAATTCGTATGCGCAGAAGTGTCTAAAACCTTAAGAGAATCGCACCGCTGGTCAACATTGCTTTTTTTTATTACAAAGGGTAATACTTAAAAGATTGCAATTAATTAGGTCACGAGATTACGTAAAAATATTCGTCTTATATACCCAACTCAATGCGCGATGCACCATTACCATTAGGTGCGGCGGATAAGGAAAAAAATGAGGTTGTAGTAATATTAAAATATTTTGTTATTCTTAAATGTTTGTAAATTTAAAAACGTTTTGGTATTGAAAACCAAATCGTCCAACATCGAATCGTCTTTTCACCGTGCTAATAAATTAAAAAGATTTTTCTTACGTACAAAGACAGTAAAAATACATTATATCTATGAATATTAATGATTCTGATTGGTATCTTCGAATGCATTGTTCATACAAGAAATACTATCGCGGTCATTTGTTTCGTTGGCTTTATGGAAGGGAGAGCTAATATATCGTCACTCTCAACAGGTTTTTATGATCGGCTATTTGTTCTTGATGATCGACAGAGATCTCAAATAAATTTCAAAGTAGATATCCTACGCATTCTAAATCGTAATAACTGTCATCTTGTCTCTTAATATCATTTTAAAATGAATGATAATAAAATATTTTGCATGCATTTATAATAAGGTAAAAATATAATAAATACAATAATAAAGACTTTTCGAAAATTGAAAATGAAAAATATGTGGTTTAATATAAACATTAAATTCTTGCATGTGGGTTGCTTGTAATATAGAGGTCATAGACTAGGTTCTGCTTTGTGTATACGATTTATTTATAAAAATATCAATAATCATAAAAATTACCGGTTTTAAGCAAGAAAAACGCTTGCAATTTGCATTTATACGACATTTTTGTTGCAATACTAGGATTTGATAAAAAATACCTACCACAAGGGGGTGTGACCATAAATTGGCAGGTACTTTTTATTGGATTACATATTGATAATATCACAAGAAATATAATCATACATAATATATATATATTATATAGTAAGTTTTTCCGTAAAAGAATATGTATCAAAATAAAAACAGTTAAAAACGAATACCTACTACTTTCTCTTCTACACACCCAATTGGGCTATGTAATTTGGGCACTACATTGGTACACCAAATGTAGTCTATCTTGATGAAAGAATACCGACTATCAAATAAATTTGACCTAATCCTGGTCATCGACTAAAACGGGAATTGCATCTTCTTGAATGCAATAGTGATTGGTAATCAAAACCTGTTAAGCTGCTTTTACACGAGCCATTTGTATGCACAATACTGCCATGCAGAGCCTAAACTGCAATAAAAGCAACAACACCCTTGGTTCAACTAAACCAAGAAAGCCCATGGTATTGAAAATATATGAAATTTTGCCAACATGGGCCCCGTAGTTACATTTAAAGTAATTTTATATTTGCTCTTTCTGTGGGTTATGTTCTGCACGGTAAAAGAGTAATCTAACAAATTGCTTTTTATTAGAGAGTGGATATTTTCTTACCTTATAAAGTTTGTCTTTGTGGTACCATACGTCCTCTTCGTCTTCCATATTCTGACTAAATGCTTGCGTGAGGTCGTCCCTTGAGCGAGACAAGATTCGCCTCCTGGACACCATCTCGGCAGAAGTGGCAGATTCGAATGGACCCAAACTGGAAAGAAAAAAATATTTAAGAAAGTGATATCACAACGTACGATGGATACACCGCACCATGATTACTAAACTGCACTTATTGAAAAAGCCAACTTTTGGAAAGCCTCAAAATGTGATTTGATTTCGGTACTGTTTCATTGAATTTGGATTTTTTATAATTTAATACCTCGACCAAGCAATCCTCCCATAAGTTGCCAGTTGCACAGGGATCATCGAGCGAATCACACATTCGTTGATGTGGAGGTGATATACAAAAATTACCGAATGCAAAAATCATTTACACTGTTAAGGGACGCGGACGTAATAAAGCTAGAACAAAATCGTGGTTCGCCATATGTACTTATAACATGGGACCAAGATAGCAACGCTCAATAAATATGGCCGCAAAAATAGGTTTTTATTTTTTTTAACGGGAAAATAAGATAATAAAATAGAAACTGCCACGCTTAATCCCTAGAATTTGATGTACTTTGTAATAAATTTATTTTTTCATAGAATTTCAAAAAAATAATATAGAATAGTCTGAAGTGTATATGATCATTTTTAAGAAGTTTAACGGTTATTAAAAAATCCGGAATTACATTTTGAAAACACCTAAATTTCGAACGTTGGATATAGGTGCAACATTTAAACACGAGATTTTCCAGAAACACTCACCTTCCCTTGATTTTATTTAAATGCATAATGAACCGGCCAACTAAAAAAGATAAATGAATTACACAGCAAAACATAATGTTCATATAAACAATAAGATGTTCGTTATCTTTCCCTCCGGAAGAGGTTGTCGGTCGGCGAATAGAGTAGCCTCCCACTAGCTATGAATATACAAAAATACTAGCAACGGGTACGCCCGTACCTACGTCTACCAAGGTAACTGTAATAAGGAGGCATTGATTTAAGAAACCTACTCGAGAATTTTTACGAACTCGTAAAATCTTGCTGTAGCGTTAGTTGTGAGTTTGTAAGTTGAAGACGGCATGAATAAACGATAGAATTTAGTATAACCAAAATTTGTATTTGTATAAATATCGTTTGTTAAAGGTCTTTAGACTGATAATAGGTTTTAAGGGAGCTTGGTGGTGCTTGTCTTAACTAAATTTCGATACTTATAAATAATCTAGACACCAGCGACAAGGTTAATTGCCTCCCGAAAACCTTAACCATGCTTGCCTACTTTACAAAGCATCAGGTTCTCGGCGTCATCGACGTCCATTGTCGACAATTCGCCAGGAGTTTGCGTCAGTGCGCGGGACGTGGACTTGACTTGGGAGGATGCACGCGATGATGGCAGCCAATCTCTTAGCCTGGAGGCATTTTGTGGAATGCAAATGCTCCATATAGATAGCGGATATGGTATGATAATGATGATGAATTTATGGAATAGAAAACCACATTTGAAAATAAGTTTTAAATAAACATCTCATGCTTTGTTGATTTTGTTAAGTTATAATATTTTTCGAAGTTATCATGTTTATCATGTTATCAATATGGAGAATTTGTAGTAATACAGCCTAAATAAATAAATATTGTGAAGCGAATTTTGACCATTTTTGCTGTACGTTTCTTAGATATACAACTGGTTGCACGTTTAGTTTGATTACGGTTGCTGAAGTGCGGGTGTGTCCTACCTGCCTTACAAAATGTAAATACATAATACGCAAACACTAATCTACTCGTGTTCTAGCTGAACTGTGTTATTTTGTCTTCCCAAATATTACAAGATTTCGGGGAAAATGATTGAGAAATGGAGAATTTTAATAGAAAAATTAAAGAAGTAACTCACGTAAACCAAACAACTTTGTAGAAGAGTGTGTTTTTCATAATACCAGCCGTAAAAATACGATAAGTTTTGTAATCTGTATATATTTATTTAAATACGCATACCTAATAATGCGTTATGCAATACGCAAACTAATAGTTACCTGCTACTAACTGCCGTCGATAGACGATAACCAAAACGAGAGATATTTTTTAGAAGATCAATAAAAACGTGTTATTATTATAATCGATAGTTCATAATCATAGCATTATTTTTTTTTTCGAACTAAGATGCACAAAAACTTTACTAATTAAAATATTTTGAAAAGATTTTCAGTTAAAGTTGTTCAAATACCTACTTAGTTCTTTTTTACACGAAATTGTGATCAAATGTTTAAGAATTTGCACAGTAAAAATATATTAGCATAATTAGTTACAATCCCTTCCATATTGGTTTAATGGAATTTAAAGATCATGGTTTTTGGGAATTAGTTTTAATGAAAGAAGATTTTGAGACGAAGTCATTACCATAATCTGAGTTGGAAGTTCGCTGACCGTAACTCTCTTGAAAGTACACCATTAATAGGAACTTGCAATATCAACTTAAGTTTGAATCCATTAGTCAAATTAACAAATCAATCATGGCAATCCTATAACCAGTGTGGTTGTGTATATTTTTTTAGGAATTTGGTTATTTAGCATTTTTCATTGCATCACGATTGAGTAAAATTTGCTAGTACATACATAATATCTCGTAAACGTGTAGATTTGTCTTTACTTGTTAGAAATTAGTTGGTATTCGTGTATGCTACAATTACTTTGCATTATTCTCTTTGAAAGTAGGTAATTAATTCCACAAAAAACGACACATCTTAGGGTTATCCAACACTGGAAACAAAATGGATGCTGACATGCGAACGGTTTTATGATTTTCCGATTACGCAATAGGAAATTCAATTGTTGGCACTTCTTCACTCGCATTATTGGGTTCACCCAACATAACATGTGATAATATCAAGATTTCAGTACTTACCGTACTTGTGAAAATAGCTAATAATAAGTTACGGGAACTGAATTTTAGTTCGATTTGCTGAAACGAGATAAAAATACGTTCTCCATTGTGAAACCTTTCTACTTGGCTGAATGTATTTGGGTATAAAGCGTGATCAAAATGAATCAAGATTGTTTTACCGTGTTGACAGTTTCGTAATAATAATTACTCGACGAAATATCGACCATTTTCTTGCGTGATTTATAATACTTCCAAATTACATAATCGTATCCAAATACAAAACAGCTGTAAGAAGTCATTATCAAGCTGAAAGTACTCAAAATTCCAATGTCTCAGTAATATAATAAATAATGTATTGTATTAACAAACGGCTGCTGCGGATTTGAGTTGGTACTCCCACGTGAATGTAAACTCTTCCTGAAAAGGAAATATGACGTGATCGAAGGTGTAATAAAAGCTTGCACACTTTGCGGTTATTTCAGGATGTACGTAATATTGATTTCCTGAATTTGCAGTTATCTATTTTGGTAATATACGAAAAAACTTTTTGTAAAATTATAGCTGGACAGATTTAAAAAAATTAACACGATACGGTCTCTTCCTACAAACTGAGAACCATTTTCAAGTCTCAGTACCTTCAATATTTTTAAAAAAAAGTATTTTTTAATGATTTTAGGTCTAAAAGAAGTTTTCGGCTGTAGTGCAATTTTGTCAAATGAATCTATGTAAATCTAAATTTGCTATGGTCCGGTCATTTTCGGAAAGAAGTTTTGAAAGCTTTTTTAAATGTGTTTTGTCTTACAGTTAATAATTCTGAAATAACACTTAGTTTAAAATACAAAAAAAAACCTGCTCATATTAACGATTAACGTCGTTAAATTGCCGTTGAGGATAGCCGACCATCATTTTTCTGTGGTGTGCACTGATCAATAAAACGATAACAATTGTATGTTTCTGTCTTATGAGTTACTTTACTACAGCCAGGTAAATTTTAAGAGTGAATTGAACACAGATTAGTTACAAGGAACTATAATATTATACACCAACGCATTGGCACGCGAAAACAATTAACTGCTTCATTTTCCGCCTTGCATAATATTCCGTAAACTCACATACCTACGTAACGTACAAATATTAAATATGATTATAAGATTATAGTCGCAGCCTACGCTGAATTATACATGTCTTCTCGTAAACTTGTCTTAAATTTTATGATGTTAATAGGTAACTAGTACAAAGGTTTAGTGACCAAAGCGGAAATAAGCGTTTTCTCTATTACTTAATAATTTGAAAAAGAGATTAATCAGACTTTTATCTTGTGACAGATATTCTTTAGGTACATAAATAAATCATTTTAAAATTTTCATTTCTGTATCAGTTACCATAACATAACAATGACTTATTTTTGTATAATGTACCGCTTTCGAGAAATCCAGATGTGGTTTTTCATAAATTGTCTAGTAGGTATATTATTATCATAATTGTTTAGCAATAGAAAAAGAACTAATATTTTTTTTAAATCCTCAAACCAATAATTTTATATTAGCATTTTTTTAAATGATTTCGAGAGATCTCATACATCAATATATTTTAATTATTACTCCATAATGCGAAAAAAAATAAAGCGTTTTATCTTAGGTCGTTTAAAAACGTACTTTTGGTATAGCGCTGTTACTAGATTCGATGGTCATCAAGAATGCCAAGAACGCCGCGTTATAAGCAAACAAGATGCAGGATATTGTTATTTTGTTCGGCTTCGATTACCAAAACGGGGGATGATTGCAATTGGTTCATCAATATTTGCGTTTGTTTTGTTGACTGTAAAATGCCGGCAGTTTTTCTGGCACTAATGTTTTCACATACGAAACGGTTTGGAAGTTTTTATGACAGGTACGTATTTTATTTGATATGTTGTGTCTCTCACTGATTGCTTGATTATGTCATGGTAGGCAGCCGCAGTGATGGTTGAGTGTTGGTACAGGTGGGTTGGGGGCGCTGTATGTTGGTCTGGATGTGGTTTGGTGTTGTTTATGGATTTGTTTTTTTTATGATAGGGCACTGTTAATAGGTCAGTGTAATTTTTATAACATGCTGTTGGAGAGTGTGGTTGCTGTTCTGGTTTTAGATGGTGCTAGGGTGTTATTGAGATGGTCTGCTGTTTGTGATATGGGTGTTGTTGTGGGGCATGCTTTAGCTGGTCAGGTATTTGGGTGGGTCTCTATATCGGCATTAGTGGGGGGAGTCATTGGGCCTCCTGTAGCGTTGTTATATGTAAAATCGATTAGAAGATTTTGTGGTTTTGTGGAGAAATTCTTTTGACATTCTGTGGGGAAATTCAGACGGGAGGGTGGACGGTGGGGGCCCCGTACGGGGGGGGGTGGTTTTTCTTTTTGTGGTAATGTGGGAGCGTCGGGGTGGGGGGTGGGTGGGGCCGACTGTAGTGGAGGAGTTGGTCGGAGGGGTGAAGCATTGCGCGGGCGGCGGGGCGGGTTTGATGGGAGGGGAGTGGGAGGTCAGGGTAGGGGGAATGCGGGAGAGGGTCCAGGCAATGCGACAACAGCGCGGGGAGGGTGGGCGGGGGTCATGAGCGGGGGGGGGGGGACGTGCAGGGGCGTTGTGGGGGTGGGGCAGCGCTGGCAGTGGTATCTATAAGATGGGGGGGGGGGGGTAGAGGAAATTATGCAAGTTTTCCTGGGGCGGTGCATGTTGGGGGCGAGTGTCGTGACTGGGGGGGGGCAGAGAGGCCGGTGTGGGCCAGGGTTCACGGGGGGCGGGGTTGGGGCGTCGCGGAGGGGTGGTCCGTAGGTCATGGGGAAAGGCCGGGGTCGTGGTTAGGGGGTAGACGGGGCGGGGTGGGGGGGGCGGGGGGGGGGGGGGGGGGGTAGTAAGGGTTGGCTCTGGCGTGCCGGCAAGGCGATCCGGGTGGGTGGAATGCGTAGTTCATCGTGATGGGGGCTGGGGGCACTCGCGGGTGGAAATTAGGTGAGGGCTGGGGGGTCGGGGTGGCGTAGTTGGGGGCGGGGTGGGGGGAAGACAGCGGGTGGCTGGTGGCGCGGCCGAGGGGTGGGGAGGACAGGGGCTGGACTAGGTGTCGATGTAAGGGGGCGAAGTCGGTGTCTAGCTTGGATATCGAGAGGTTGTGGGGTGCGAGGCGCGCCTATGTTTGTCTTTTTAGATTTACACTACCGTTTTTTTATCCGTGTCATGGATTTCTTATGTTTTATTTCGAGTACATGTAAAATAATAAATATTATTTTAAAAAGAAAAGTACAACGCATTATTTTTTACATAATAGAAAATAAAAAGAAAAAAATTGTACTTTTACAATATATCACATTAATATATAAAAGCTATAGGTAAACGGACCTGTCTTAACGTTTTTAACCTGCGCTAAAATTCATAAACAACTTAAATTATTAAATGCGGGGAATAATCATCGTCTTAGGTCTTAACAGTAGTATATAAGAACGCTCTATGGTACTTATACTACAGGCGATAATACTATATACCTACCCAAATCACCTTCAATAATGAAAAATGCCATCAACACGAGTAAGTGGTCAGTACAATGGGCCTATTGTTATCTATCTGCTTTTTCGGCAAAAAACGGACGGCAAAAATAGTACAAATTGGAGAGAGAAGAACAATGACTTTACCTTCGGGCTCGGCTGTTTGGTGTTCAATTTTAAAATTTTCATTTCTGTATCATTACCCATAACATAACAATGACTTATTTTTGTATAATGTACCGCTTTCGAGAAATCCAGATGTGGTTTTTCATAAATTGTCTAGTAGGTATATTATTATCATAATTGTTTAGCAATAGAAAAAGAACTAATATTTTTTTTAAATCCTCAAACCAATAAATTTTATATTAGCATTTTTTAAAATGATTTCGAGAGATCTCATACATGGTAGCTAAATATTTTAATTATTACTCCCTAATGCGAAAAAATAAAGCGTTTTATCTTAGGTCGTTTACGTATTCAGTCAATATGGTTTAAGTAAAACCTTTTACTATTTTAAGTAGGAGCTTTAATGCACTTAATTCTACGCGTGCATAGAACTAAACAATCCAGAAAAAATACACTAACAAGTAATTAATCAATGACCCGTAAACAACGGCATTCATGAGTAAACACCAATTATTTACTACCGAAAAACGTACTTTTTATGCGAGTACAGATTCGATGGTCATCAAGATGCCAAGAACGCCGGCGTTAAGCAAACAAGATCAGGATATTTTATTTTGTTCGGCTTCATTACAAAACGGTGATGCAATTGTGTCATCAGATATTTCGTAAGTTTTGTTGACTTAAAATGCCGGCAGTTTCTGCACAATGTTTTCCATACGAAGACGGTAATGACAGAATTAATTTAAGTTCGATTATATAATGTAGTTACACCCACTTATTGCATGAAAAGTGTCAGGAATGCAGCCTTCTATATGTATTATTTTATTTAAAATTTAAAATTATTTTATTTGTGCTCTTAAATAATGACCATGTATTATTAATTTAGAAGATAAAATTCTATAAATAAAATAAAAGTCTTTAAATATACAGTTAAATTATAAAAACAGCATAATTGAGAGATATGAAATCAGATTTTTAAAAAACAATGGCCTATTGTTTTCTATCTGCTTTTCGGCAAAAAACGGGCAAAAATGTACAATTGGAGAGAGAAGAACAATGACTTTACCTTCGGCCGGCTGTTTGTGTTAAAAATCCACGCAATAAACGCAATTAGCTGCCGTTTGTAGCGGAGAAAATGTTTCGTAATCCTTTGTTGATTTTATAGCATTAACACCAGTTATTCTGCAGTTAGTAATAAAGGAATGTCTTGGGTTTTGTATTATTTCATGCACTGTGATACGTTCTAATGTAACGGTGTAATGTGTATACCAATGTAAAGCGAAATTTTGAATGAATTTCGTCTTGTATTTTAGTAAATAATCACATTATTTTATACAAATTCTTCAAAATTCATACAAAAAATATTCTTGCTGCTCATTTTTTAAAGATTTTGAATGTATTGCAACTATCATCATACCATATCCGCTCTCTATGTGGAGCATATGGATTCCAGTTAGTTAGCATTAGTTATTCTCATGTTTGTTAATTAGTATCGAAAGCAAATTACTGTATTATGTACGGGTGATTACTGCGATATACGATGCTGCACTTTCTCTGAACTCACATAACTTGTTGCATAAAGACATTGAGAGCTGTTTGTTCCTTTATGCTTTGCGGTGTAAGTATTTATACACCGTGTCCCACGATGAGACCGCGAAACTCCGGAGGGTGATTGTTCATGGTATTCTGAGAAAAAAATCCTTATAAAATTTTTTGATCCGGGCATTTCCAATAATTAATTTTAAAAAAGTATTTATAAAAAGCGACGAGTGTAATACTGGCTTCTGTTTGAAGTGCTAGCGGCGGCGGGGTGGCGGTAGGCGGGGAGGAGTGGGGGTCCGCTCTGGTACGCCTTGTACGGACATTCAAAATTCGAATTTCATATCTGAATCTAGTTTAAGTTTCAAAAATATGTGATTTCTTCGCGCTTATTGGTGCAGGTCACGTGGTGTGAGCCAGTTCAAAAATTGACGGTATTACACGCGTGAATTTTTATTCATATTTTAATATTTTTTTTAAGAAATTAGAATTGAGTTTTTTGAAAAACTTTATTGAGATTTTTTTCTCAGAATATCATAAATAATCACCCTCTGGAGTTTCGCGGTCTCATCGTGGGACACGGTGTATAATTGCCTGATCAACAAATCAATGGAATGCAACAAATGATTCCATTTTGGGGATTTTCAGGGGCTTCGGATAAAAGCATGAATCGATATCGCGTATCTATACTTTTGGTAAAATATTTTTTAAATATTCTATCTACTAGCATTGGCCTATCAATAGTCACACTCAGCCAACACAAAAATTTGAATGCATATTGCCTGTTAAAGCTAAGAAATTAACCATTCCGGTTATCTTAATTGATCGTGCCAAACAAACGATTTTTAAGATTAATTAATCAAGATCTCTCTAAAAATTAAGAAAAATCTCTTTCACACACGATCTGATTTTATAACTTCTAACGGTTAACACGATATGATGAGTTTGTGCAAAAATAAACTATAAATTTTAGCTGAATTTAATCACATTTTTTATACTAGAGAAAGTATTTTAAAATCGTCACGAAATGGTAACATTTCTTAAAACGGTATGAAATTACTTAAAGGCAGACACGAATTTATCACGTTTGTATCACGATTCAATCAAAACCATTCACTTTAACATACCATTATTGATATCAGAAGTGTAGATTAGATATGATTACTGTATTACGGTAAATAACATTCAAATAAACCCACGCCTATGTGGGATTTTCCTCAAATTATTTTTTTTCTTAAGTTTTTTTTTGTATTTAATTTTTGTATACAAATGTATTTATGTTAAAAAATGTAAAAAAAATAAAAAAAACTATTAATTATTTATTTTTATTTTTATTTGTTTGGGATATACGAAACGATTATTAGGTATTTAGAAATGATGTTGTTTCTCTACATCTGGTTTAAACATTTTATGATTAATTTTCACTAATTTACTAATAAATGTTCTCGTAGCTCGTAGATATATGTTGTGTGGGTTAAAATACAGATATTTTTTTACTGTTCAAAATTTCTTTCTGGTGATTAAAAAAAAATACTTTTAATATAACTAAGTACATAATAATATGTTGATTACCACATTTCTTTTAAATATAGACAAATATCTTAAATAAAAACCTTTTTAAAATAAAACTGCAGTATTTTCGTATTGCATCATTTACTAAATCAATGACACCTAAATATAATGGGGTACCTAAGTAACCTAACGCTATATTTGCACGAATTCCAAACACTTATTTCCTATTTCTTATTTTATTTTTCAATTATGCTTCATTCGTTTTTTTCCTGTTTTATAATTTGCAAGTACTCTTGACATTTAAAACCATCAAAATTAGGTAATAATTACTTAACAAGTTAACAAAACAAACCTCATTATTATATCTCAATAATTCGAGATTATTATTATATTACGGGACTGCGTGAGGTCGACTTCAACGTAATTAATATTTAATGAATAAATTTGTTTGAAAGGATTTTTAATTCATTCAGTTTGTACTTAGAATGTTATTTTTATGATGAAACTTAAATTCAATTAATACGCGAATACTGATACGCTAAATCAATTCGATCCGTCGTCGTAATGAACATTTTGTAACAAGACTTTTGTAACATGTGCACATTCCGTGTAGGTACCTAGATATTTGTAGGGTGTTCTACTTTGAATGCATTTTTATGAAATTGTTACTGAAAATGTGATTGACGAGAAGATGAATAAGAAGTAAACCAAGTATCTATTAGAATTTAGTGATAGTACATACCAAGATAATTTTGTATGAGGAATCTAATAGCAAGGAACTCAAGAAGCTCTGATGATATTGTACTACCTATTTACCCGTATTTACTAGCATAATTGAAACATAACACGCTTTTTGGAGGCTGTGATAGAAATAAATGATCTTTAAGATGTCAATGTACTAATTTTTTTTGTTCGAAATTTAGTTAATTGAATTTCTCGTTATTTTTGTTACATGTCATCTCCCCAACCAATCATTCAATAATGTTTACAAATGTAATACACCATGTTATATAGCAGGCATGCATCCCGCACGTCGCAAGTTTTAAATTCATACCAGCAATTTGTAATAATTTCTACAAAGTTCTTTAGAAATCGTTAGAGGAAATCCACCACCGATTGCTGCGAAATCGTAAAATGAAATAAATATTTTATTGATCGGTTTCCGATAGTTAAACATGTATAGAAATTCTACGGATGTAGCCATAAAGGCGTTCTATAATACTTTGTATAATATGCATCAATATTTGAATTCGCGAATCATTAATCAATCATATTCTGCACGCTAGGGTAATGTTTGCAAAAGAAAATTAGCGGTAATGGAGTATAAATCTCCTTGTTTAATTTCCACATCTCTAAGATCTGACCTCATAAAAGTCGGTATAGTTGCTCTCGATATTTTGATTGAATTATGATGGGTCAAAGTGATAATAATTTTCCATTATTTACATATCATACCAATATCAATACAAACTTTAAAACCCACAAGGATGATACGAGCATATTAACGATGTTTTACAAACACGCCTACTTTTACTTTTTTGCGTTATATTTCACTGAAAGCGTATTACAAATAAATGACTTAAAGCAATCCACCTCCACAGATGAGTCAAGAATTTAAAGATGATTCAAATAATATATGGATGCAATTACCTAGATAAAAACGTTGTAGGTATTTATATTAGTAAGAGTCGCAATATTTTCATAATGAACGTCTATGTATTGATTTTTTATAGATTTCACATACTTTTTCTATCGGAAATTTAAGTGCGTTTTTATTTGTGTTTTTTTTTTTGTGTTAATTTCGTAAAATTTTTGGTAAATGTTAAACCTGGAAACATTCGATACAGCTATGGATACAATTTTGTGGTGGTGAGTATGAATATAAAAAGTCAATAGCCACGAGCCACTTCATTTCCGCCCATAGCAAAAGTTATTTCATGCGTCCTTTTACGGATATTCCATTGAAAATTAGTAATAAAACAGGGATGGTTTAAACGTAAATCAGTTATTAATTAAATCATAATAAATTGTTTTAATAACATTTAAGGCGTGGTTATTATTAATTTGTGGTAGTCAATTTTTTTATTTCATTAAAAACAGCTTATGAAAATGGCAAAAGTTTTACATATTTATTTTCCTACCTGAAGATAATGTCAGCTTTGCAACACAACAAGATCGTTAAAGTATAGCGAAACGCGATGCTTATTTTATGCTTTCGTTAATTATCGATATTTATGGTATCCTATAAAACTTAACGATTTGACTTTCAGTTCCGTTGAAAACATTACAATAACGACACTATTACAAATTCAGATACTTAATGCTAGAATGAAACAATCTACAATATGGCTGCTCATGGCAATCACTTATAAAGTAGGTGTTATATTGTAAAGACGACTTGACTGCAGATTCATGGGTTAAAAAAAACATAATTTAACGCTGTTACAACGTTAAATACTCGGTGAAAGGATAAATAGACTTAAATTTATATTGTAGGTACTTGTTGAGCGTTTGTTACTCACCTCTATTTTTATTCTGTCATAGGTTAAAATGAATGCAATGTACCTTACAAAGTACAACGATAACTGAGATAAAAATAATGCGTGACTCTTAAAAACTCATTTTAAATAATGTAAAAAAGTGCTGCCGTATTACAAATGAAAACTAATTTTACAGAATTATTATATGCAAGTCGAATAGATGCATTATTTGGCGGCGTCTCAATAAATTAATAATTAATTGTTCAGCAAAAAATAATTTATGAAATATTTTTTTCTTTTCTTATGTAAACACACGCTTGACTATTTTACAAGGCATCAGGTTCTCGGCGTCCTGGTCGTCCACTGTTGACAATTCGTCGGCAGTTTGCTTCAGAGCTGCGGGACGTGGACTTGACTTGGGAGGATGCATCGGAGCTGGCGGCGATGGCTTGGCCTGGAGGCAGTTTGTGGATTTCATATGCTCCACATAGGGAGCGGATATGGTATGATGATATTTAAACACTATTTACTAAACAATTATGCTATATTAACGTCATTTATTTGATATCGTCTTTGATATAATTTTTACTACGATATATTCCATGTATAATAATATACATGATACTGATTTTAAATATTTTTTATTTATTTATTTATTTTTTAACCACCTCAACAGGCCAGATGGCCCAATTACAGAGGGGAACAACGTTAGGTTGCTCACTTTTGATTTTTTGAGTTCTCACCGGGAATCGAACCCGGAACGTAAGTTCAGCGTCATAGCCATTACGCTACCGAGGCCGTCAATACATTACGAAAGTAAAAAACGTAATTATTGATTCATAAAAAAAATTCAATAAAACTTTTTGTATTAGAATCTTTCTCTTAAATAAAATCATCGATATTTCAAGGTTCTGTCCTAACCCTGGCTGCACATATCGAGTACGCGTTGGTGTCTCTAATTATTGTTAGCAACAGTGCGGCATGCAGCACCCAACTGTTGATGTAGGCTTGTGAGGTTACTACACGGCGGAACTGTCTGCTCTGTGACGTCATCAATGTGCCACGCTTGTTAACACCTTCTGACCTCTAATGTGGATAAAACCTTTCAAAGGCCACACTTTTGCAATCCGTTTAACAAAATATCAGTAAAATATTGGGGAAGATAAGTTTAGGTATTTAATTCTACCCTTTCAGTATAGTAGTTGATGAAACAGAAAACTAAAGATAAATTAATATAACAAAAAATATTTATAGAAAACTCCCTGTTAGATGAGTTGAACATATATTAACGAATTTAAGAAATGATTTTACTGACAAGTTTTTATTTTTATCGTCCAGCTTTATATTCATTCTTTTTTGCTTGCTAAACCAATTTTTGATGCACTTTCTTTCGCTCATATAAAATCAAACGATTAATGTTTTAAAATACTAATAAAATAAACAATTTAACATCGTTTTTTATTTTTCACTTTTAAAGATGATTAATTGTTATTAACACGGAGAAAGAAAAAAGCATTTCTAATGATTATTTTACCGAGCTACTGTATAACTATATTTTTTTTATACGCCTCTCAAATCATTTGTATACACTTTAAACCCTTTATTAGAAGCTTTAATAAAAAGGCATTACGCACCTTTCGCCGCAGCGAATAAAACAGTGAATCAAATGTATTCAATTAGAAAAGCTGAAATCAACGGATTGTTCAATCAAAAGAGAAAATGTATTAATATAGAATAATGACTGTCATGTTCTAGAGAAAAAAATCATTGATTTGATAGTGAAAGTTCATAGGACTTATCGCATATGACAAGCTATTATTATTTGAGGTATTATTTTAGGTACCATGTAGGTATAAAATTGTAAAAATTTAAGAATATCTTAAGAATAAATAAGTAATAAATGCTATTATTTTGTTTATTAAAATTTTAATAGTTTATATTAACTTTGCCCAAATTGTTGTCCAAAAAAGCACTTGATTGGTTCGTGGGAGGATTGTTATTTATGTGTATGAATTATTTATACATAATGACTAAAAATAATACATATTTTTTTAATGAAATATACCGCGTTACTTGGATTTACAATACTAATAAATGTAATTAGAGATTTACGCGAGGAATATTCTTATCACAGCTCATAATTAGCATTTTAGACTAAATTAATTTTAAAACCGCCGAATTTTTTGTCGCAGTTGAGTAATAAATAAAAGACAATTTACAAGTTATTTCAATTATTTTGGTGCCAGTATCGCACTAAGTTGAGTTATTTGTCTCGATATATACGTAATACGTAATGTAGGAGGTAATTCCTGGGGCCGGGAGGCTTCAACAGGACACTAACAACTGGCGTCACTTCGGTTCGATCTCCTTACAAGGATCTTGTTATTTGTGGGCGAAACTCTGGCTCTGTTTCACACAACTTCGGCTTCCAATCATGTCCAATTCCGAGTCAGTGTACTTTATCAACACGTAATAATGTAATCAGTGAAACAAATATAGAGAAATATTATATATACAATAATAAATTCCTTAAAATAAGCTTCGAGTAAACAAACAACACTTTATTCGTAATCCAGTTAAAAAAAACATTGTGCAGTAATTACGAATAAAATTTAAATGTTACACAATTTATTCGAAAGCGCGCTATATACGGGACAGAAAGCCGTACAGTTTCTTGTACAGTTTGGAAACTGTCCCGTATACAGCGAAAACTGTACAGAATATAGAATGGTCGGCGCGACCGACGTTTGGCTGACATGACAGTTAATGTTTTTTTATTTAAAACGTTTCAGTAGATATTGATATATTTAAAGCTTTTAAAAACGGAAACACCAAATTATTTGCCATATTAACAATTTCCTGTGTGGAAATATACGATAATAACTTGCAATCGCGTTAAAAAATATATACATATGCGTGTCTTTACACATACTGTACAGTTTTCTGAACAAGAAACTGTACAGTTTTCTGAACAAGAAACTGTACAGTTTTCAGTCCCGTATAAAGTGCGCATTAGTTAGCTGACGAATAATGTTTTTTTTTGGCCTGACAAAAGTGTTAGTTGATAAGCTGAATCAATTTTGTTGATAATTATTGTTGAATAATTAAATATATTCGAAAAACTCGTTTTTCTCTATGAAGGAAGCCAATTTAGCACACCTATGCATAATACAATAGTACATATATTCATTAGTTTTTTTATATATTAACGTTGTTTAATTTATACTACACACTTGGTCAATTAAGTGATATTAATTCTAGGTTTTGTACCTTGATATTTTAACTAATATAACTTTCACTTTGTCAACCATATGATCCATCATGAAGTTTTACTTAAAAATACTGATACTAAACTTTTATTTGCAACAAATAATTAGCACCGCCTCTTATCGTGGCTATAAAATACAACATATATGTAATACGAGAAACACGACACAATGTATGTACTTATTCAGCTCCAGACTCAATATTCCACCTTTTAGAAAGACATTTAAGTTTAATCTTCTTTCATAATTTGAAAGTAACATTTATTATCAACATTTACGAGTCTGATCGTAAAACGGAATCGAATATTAAAAAAGACATTATTGTTATTGTTAATTTCTCACCCATCGTAAACCTATACGACTGTAATTTTTAAAAGCAATTTGACATAAAGTTATCGAAGTTGGCGGAAAATTTCGTCCAAAAAGTCCTAAATAGTGCCAGCTTCACCTGGGGTAAGCACACTGAGAATTTTCTAGCAAATTGCACGTCTCTGTAGGACAATATCTAGATCATCCCTATGTCAGAATATGCCCTAAATATTTTAATTAGAAACAAACTAACTTTGTCCCCTTTAAGGAGGAACATGTTCTAAATACTCGTTTTTGAAAACACATAACCTCTGTTTTTTTTAACATTCGTAGTCAGTGTTCTTCCGCGTACTCCTCGCAGATGCAAAGTAATGTCCAAAATGATCTGATTGAGGGACAAAGGAAGACCATATCTTCTACATAACGAATATTATTTACATATCTACACCAATATAACTACCAACGAATTAACAACTGTGGGAAAGACGTTGTTGGCAAATTACATTTCAAGGCATTGAGATTGCACCTTGTGTTAAATCCAAAACCACTATACTACATATTTATGTTTCAGAAGGCAATGCCTTGACCATTCGATTGTAAAATGGGTGACAATATCAACTTAAAATTATAATGACTAACAAGTAGGTATTTTATCAAGTAAAGGTATTTAATCACCTGACATTATGATAGTATTGTCATATTACGTGTTTGATTAATCTTTTCTTTTGCCGCGTTTGCTCCTAGGTGGATCCAGTCGCCTGCCAACACTTTGATTAATAGTTACACTATTACTGACGACTCAATATTTTTGCAAGGATTCCGGTTAGCTTACATACATGCAAATCGTATGTTTAAAAATAAATTAACGTGGGTGCTGGAAAAAAAACGATTATACTACTTAACATTACAACGCCAACGCGTGCATCTAATCATATGAAAATAATGTATGGAAACAACCTGATGGTAAATGTGATCGACAGTCTTACAAACGTCATAGATTCATTTGTATTAACTGTTTTTTGGATAAAATAACTTTAAAATACATTAATTATATTTTTCTCTTATATTTTACAATAATTTGCTTCTATATTTCGAATACTCCTACTATGCAACATAAGGTGGGCTTCCGCATTCTTCCCGAATAATAAAAAAACTGCATTAGTATTCCTCTACGTGCTTAGCTATTATCAGGATTACTTTAATACTAATAATGTTCGTATATTTTGCTTGTATTAAGGCTTGCAATTTAGATAAAAGTTCCGTTCCTCGAAGGTCAAGTTTAGAATATCTTGTGAAGTGTATCTTGTTTGTTATTGTATTTGCTCAGTCCATGTGGGAGGATGACCTGTCGAGTTCAAACAGTATCGACCAGATAAATAAAGGCATTTCTTACAGGGTGGCACTGCGAATCATAATGTTTTAAAAATATAGTTACAAATCGTTACAATATTCCTATCGATACACAGTTTATTGGTCGGACACAGGTAAGGTCATAATGACACTATCTTACGCAACGCTATGTATAAGCTTTCGACGTCTTGGACGTCTAGAAACCTACGTCAGAATTACAAACGTGGAGCTGGCCGTGTCGCTTATTTTGGGGGCAGTTTATGAAATCCGTATGCTTTACATAACAGACAACAGTATCTGAAATACATTGGGAATGGACGTGGAATGACAATAAAGATTTATGACGTTGACACAAAATTTTGCCTTTAACTATATCCTTCTAATAAGGGCGTAATTTAAACTAAATCATTAAGACCGAAATCTTCTCTGAAGCTAATATTATGTTACTTTTAATGTTTCTAAAATAATAAATTAAGTACAAAAAAGTCTATACGTATTTGACAGTATAAGGTAAGTACTTACCTCAACGAAGTTATGAAGCTCTTTATTACCTTTGTTTATGCGCTTTATAAGTTACTTGTATCATACAAACACCCGATTAAAAGTGAACTAGAGACTAGCCATTAGGATAATATTGAAACAATGAGGTTTATAAAATATGATTGTGTTTAGCACTCAACGTGAATTCATAATAATAACTCCAACCGTATGCAAATGTATTTCTATCAGACGTATTATAGATACACATTAAATCATTGATAAAATCTCCCACGAATAAAATCAGTCGCAATTATAATTTAACAAAGATTGTTTGAGTTCACTGTTCTTATTTATTTTTTTAATATCTAGAATTTAAAGTAATAACTGCTATTCAAAGACAAAACAAAGATGCAAAAAAATATATTTTTTTAATAAAGATGTTTTAAAAAATTAATAGTAACTTGTTAACTCAGATTTAGGAGTACGCATCAATTTCATCCGTGGACATGTAATTTTAGATAATGGGAATTTGTCTGGTCAAATTTGAATAGTCCTGCATCTAAAAGTACCTACATAGATAATGTATGTTGTATTTCATATAGATTTTATTTCTGTTAACATTTAAGTGATAGCTCAGAACTTGGTCGGACACGCTAGCTTACTGTTCGCATTTTATGCAATCACGAACGAGTTTTTTATCGCATTGAATGATAAGCTAATAAAACGATGTAGCTTGGAATTATCATCTCGTTTTCAACGCGATAAAAGTGTTTTTGTTGTTTTTTGTAATTGCGTAAAATTTAATTAGAATAGAAAGGTGTGACAATTAACTGACACGCGAGTATGTTACAAGTAAAGAGGGATAATATAATATATCAATAGTCTGATTTTTAAAGAGAAAATCGTATTTTTTTTATCTGATTGATAACAGATGAACTGAGCCTAAATTTTCGACTGGTAAACAATGTCTTCTATGAGCAATATGTTTTTTTTTCATTGATCCTCTTGTTAAGTACCTACGCTATTTAACTAAGCTAACAACATTTTTTGTTTTAGTTTTCTGTCCGCCTCGTGGCATAGCGGTAGCGCGTTTGGCTACCATGCACGAGTTTGTGGGTTCGATTCCCGATGGGGGTCAATATGAAATATTTATTTTATTTTAATGTGATTTTCACATAAAAATATTTCACAGGTATGTGTTACCTTGGACTGTCGCTGAAGCGTAAGACTGAAATCTTTGCCTTCATGTAACAAATTATCAAGATCCACTGCACTTGGTTTACCAGTGCAGTGCCCCATGCACCATTGTAGTAGTAGTTTGTGTCTACGTATTTGCCATCAAGAAACGCTGCTAAATGCGTTCAAATAAAAAATGAGTAGAGAAGGTATAATTCACTTTTATTGTTTGAAAGTAATTTGTTCATTTTGTGACAGGTTACGTTAATGTGTAGGTTTTTGGATGAAAAAAATCAAATAAAATCCAGTACCTGTCTTAGACTTGGACGCAGTCAAAATGTCTGTCACTTTTATTTATTTATTTATTCTCTGGGGTAACCCGTGTTGAGGACTATGTTTTAAAAATATTGTTTTTATCTTTTATTGCTGGATTACGTTTTGTACTCAATAAAAGTACAGTTGTACTGTTTAGTGAATGACGGAAGCCGTGTGATTGTCCTGTCCGACCGATTTCCAGGAACGTTGGTAGTGATATAATATTATTCAAGCCGGCACTCGTGCAACTAAAGCCAAAAACAGTTACTGATTGATGGCTTTCCTCAGAAAATACGGAAGCTTGCATGCTTTTAATGGTTAACTTAAAAGGAAATTTTTAAAATAAGCAAAAATTCGATCGTACAGTTGTATTGTACGTTGTTTACATTGCAACTTTTACATTTTTTATCGTAATTTTTTTTAGTAATGTTGCTGGCAAAATGAGATTTAATGGGTATTTAAGTAACTGCTTACTTGGTTGGAGTTTTCTTACATAAATAGGCACTAAAAATGAGTCAAATCGTAGTGAAACCTTTTATTAAAGAAGAATCATTTTCCATTGATGGACCTTTCTGATAATGCAATTATTTAAAAAACTAAGTTTTTTTTTTTCATAAAATTTCAGAGAACCTTCATTTTTAACTTTCACGGATAAATGTTTAAAAAATGTGTTTTTATAACGAAAAAAGCACAGGATACTGCACACTATTGCATACATACGTATGTATAAGTAAATATAAGGCGCATTAAATAAATAATTTTGTAAAATATGTCAATGTTATCTGTATATATGTAACTAGAACATTCACACTTGTGAATGTTCTGTATATGTACAGAAAAAAAAAATCAAAGATACTTACGAAAATTGTTTTTTATTAATTAAGTAGTGTCGCTATTTTATTAAGCATTTTTCGAGATTTTGTATTTTTTATGGGAGTTGGATACTGAGAAATTATTAATTTGCTATTTTACGCTAAACAAAACATGATCTCCTGGTTATAATTAATATTTAGATCAAAGGATAATAAATATACATATATATATATATATGTATATATTAATATCCACACTTTACAGTAAATTATGGAACCTTCACAAGAAATCCCTAGTTTTAGGTATAAATGTAAAAAACGAGACATAGAAAATGACACTTTGGGAGATTTTAAATCTTCAATATTAACGCTACATTTATTTTGTTCCCGAAGATTATCATTACTGTAAATAAATCTATTATAAGGAAGCATTATGTTCAAAATCACTAGCTCCTCTTTTTTCGCTCACTTTTTTATTGCTTGGTTGGTTTATTATTCTTTAGAAATCGGGATAATTGACAATAATGTTTTCCAAGTATTTAGCTTTTATATTCTTACAACCGTGAAACCTTCATACGAACGCATTTATATTGACCGGTCTATATTAATATAAATATAATTAATTTATATTCGTTCTACAAATTAGTGCTAGAGATTGTATAAAGATATTCAGTGTTATATATATGTTCTTCATGCTTTATCATTTTTAGCTCTGCGTGAAGTTTATTAGTTGAAAGGATTACACCATAGTAATTCTGCAACAGATTTCGCACAGGCGAAACTGATACCATTAAACAAAATTTCACCGCCATAGATACAGTATCCGATATAAACAATACGTAATATGAACACGTTCTGGGGATCATGTGAGATATGATAAATGATACAACTTTATGATATAATGGAATCGTAACCATTAAATTTATTCTGCGGATTTATGTGAGTTACGTGTCAGCGCGAACCACACATTGAGCGCCATATTGAGCCGACGAAGGTTGTACAAACATTATTCAGTACATAACGGCATATGTATTAATTTTAGCGTCACTAAACCTTTTTACACCGGTAGTATTTGACCTTTAAATATGCTTACTTGAGGTTAAATGTTAATGATGATAAATGAGAAGGAGGTGGGTTTTCCTTAAATAGTATTTGAAACTTATTAGATGAGTTTTTACTCTTAAACTTGTGGCTATATTTTTTTATGGGAAATTTTTATAATGTCCGGAGTTTCAGTAAAGTAAATGTTACCGCCAAATTTCTACGTAATTTTAATATTCAAAAACAGTTTTCAGTAGTGTAACGAAATACTTCTATAGTACCGTTTGTACGTGGCTGACCAAACTTTACATAGTATGGATGACCAAAAATTGTGATCCGGTCGTTAAAAGAAGTCCCCATAATTTTAAAAAAGTGATTGAACCATTAACATAAATATAAAATTATTCAAAAAAATAAATACATATGCAAATCTTTATATTTTTGTTTTTCTTTGTTATTTTGGCAAAAACCTTGCAGACCCCATTTTAGTGATACCCCCCCCTAATGCCTCAGATAATATCTACTATTCAGATTACCAAAACAAAGGTGTGTTGTTTTTATCTTTATTTCATTATGTAATAAATAAAAATGTGAATACACCGACCAATATTACTGTATTTTAAGTATTTGGCTACATTAAAATAATAATTAGGTGGGCTTTCCCGTTAGGGTTAAGGATCGCGTTTCTAAATATGGACTCACACGATCAGAATTTTGCGTTAAAATAGCCAGAAAACGTGGGTGTTTACTGCTTATTCTTTGATAAACATTTGGAATTCGACATTTATTAGGAACTTCGAGTTCATAAAATTTGTCATTGTGAATTATCTGGTCCTTTAAGAAGGCATCGTGTGTGACCAATTTAATTTTACATAAATCCTATATTTTATGACGCTCGCTATGTTAAATTATGTCCATACTAGCGTATGGAAAAGAAAATTTCTATTTCTACATGTGATTTGACCACCCACATATAAAACGAGTGAAAAAAATATAGTAAGGACATAAACAATGTTATTTACTGGTTTAGTAGTTTTCCTTTTGCCTGATATACGTACCTATATTGTTCTAGAAAATCGTGTAAGCTAAATCGATAGGTAAAGCTTTTGTATTACCAAACAGGATAGTGATTACAAATGAAATAAGCCTTACATGATAAGTAAAAACAACTTATTTTCTGTACAATGAGTTATTTGTTTCACATTTATACAACACAAAACAAACTACGGCTTTCACGTACCAATGTCTCGTTTATGTCGCATTGTAAACTCAAGAACATTCTCGGTGTATGTCTAGGAAGATTTAAACATTCACTGAATTAGACTATATCTTGCCTTGAGATTGTCCATAGTGTTGTCCTAGCTTTATGTATATTTTAATATTGCTTTAACCTTCCTGCTACTTTTTTTATGTATATAATTTGTAATTAAGTTTAAATGGATTAATTGTAGGTAAATACATATATAAATAGTCGTGTTGCTTTTCAGATATCTTTTCAGTTACTTTTTATCTTTTGATTTTAAAACAGTATCTAGTTTGTCAACGTGTGTTAATCTATTACAGTAAAGCAACAATGAATTAAGATAGTAAAAAAATCTTGATCGACTCTGTGCTACTTGAGTTAAAAAACTTTTTGATTTGACGTGGTCTGATTTTAGATAAAAACTAAAATGTTGTTGAATACAAATTAACATAATGTTAATCGAGTTTTTATTTACTTGTTATACTTACAAACTACAGAAAAAACTTCCAAATGGATTTTTGTACCAAAAAAAAAAAACTACCCATACCTTTATTTGGATAGTTCACTTTCTTCAGTAACTTGGATCTAGGTCATAGTTTTATTAAAAATTTTATTTCTGGTTTCAAATTGAGTGTGTTTCTATAGAGAGATATAATGTTTGCAAACATGTGTTTTTGCTATCATTTGACTTACATTTTAAGTTTCTGACTCAGCGATACCTATTACTGAGTTTAAAAAGGTTAACTCAGATAGAAAAATTGTCTTTTGTTACCGTTTTCATTCTTATTATAATACAATTATTGTTAAGTAGTGCAATTACTTCTTAAAAAACGAAACTTGGTAATCTCATTGTACTAAAATTTACAAATATTTATATGCCGTTAATCATACTCGTAGGTACACACATCATAAAGCAAAAAATGTTAAAAATGGAAACCGTTTAAGAGCTATTTAGTAACACAATACAATTAGTAAGTACTACCATTCTATTGTAACATCGTCGAGGTCTTTTAAAAACAGTGAAAACGATATTTAAATTCAATGCCAACTTCATGAAATTGCTCTAACAGTAAGAAATAACTGTTTGTCAAAGAGGGAAAAAAAAAAATTATTACCCCAAATTCAAAAACGTCCCAAAATTTTTAAAAAATTTTTTCCAAAAAGGCCAAAAATATAAAAAAAAAAAAACCCCAAAAAAAACCCCCCAAAAAAATTTTTTTTAAAAAAAATAACACAACTTTTTTTAAAACCCCCAAAAAAAAAACAAAAAAATTTTTTTTTTTCCCCCAAAACCATTAATTTACCCTTAAAAAAAACCCCCAAAAAGGGCTTTAATTTTTTTTTTTTTCCCCCCCCTTTCCCAAAAACATTTTTTAAAAAATTTTTTTAAATTTTAAAAAAAATTTTTTTTAATAATTTAAAATAATTTAAAAAAACCCTAATTTCCCAATTTCAAAAAAAAAAATTTTTAATTTTTTTTTCCCCAGTTGGGAAAACAAAAAACAAAGTTTGAAAAAAATAAACCCCAAAAAAATTTTTTTAAAAAAATAAAAAAAAAAAATTTTTAAACCCTTTTTTTAAAACCCCGGGTTTTCCCCACCACCCCACCACTTCAAAAAAAAAAAAACCCCAATTTTAAAAAACCCAAAGGCCAAAAAAAAAAAATCAAAAAATATAAAAAACAACCTTTTTTTTTTATAAAAAAAAAAAAAAAACCCCTTAAAAAAAAAAATTTTAAAAAAAAATTAAAAAAAAAATTTTAAAAAAAATTTAAAAATTTTAAAAAAAAAAACCCCCAAAAAAGGTTTTTTAAAAATAAATACAAAAACCCCTTTCCAAAAAACTAAAGGAAAATTTATCACCCAATAAAAAAAAATTAAAAATCCCCCCCCCTTTTAAACATTAAAATTTAAAACCCAACTTTCAAAAAAAAAAATTTTTTAAAATTTATAAAAATTTTTCCAACAAAGGGGCAAATCTTTTTCCCCCCCCAAAGATTAAAAAATCTTTCCAAACATTTTTTTTGGGGGCAAGTTATTTTTTAAAAAAAAAAAGGGGTTTTTGGGAATTTGGGAAAAAGGGGGAAAAAACCCCAAAAAAACCATTTTTTTTTGGGAAAAACGGGTAAAGGCAAACAGTACAAAAAATTACCCCACCACCCCTTAAAAAACCAAACAGGAAAAAATAAAATTTTAATGAAAAAAAAAAAATAAAATTTTTTTTGTAAACCAAAAATTAGGGGGTTTTTTTTAGAGATAAAAAGTACAATTGAATAATTAAATTAATTTTTTTACTCAATGTATTTTTTGAAAACATTTGACTAAACATTTATAAAAAGCCTTCGTGCAAAAATTCAAGATTCACTACACGGGTTATACCAAAAGTGCCCAATTTACCTGGAGGTAAGGAAAGCAGTAGTTTTAAAGGAAGTGCCAATTTTTTGAAAAATTTTGTAAAACAATAAGCAAACAGTAAAACGAAGGGTAACGTAATAAAAAAATTGCAAAACCCGTAAAAAATTACCGCGTTTTTTTTGGGATTTAAAGATGAAAGTAGTATTTGTGCTACAAAATTTTGGAAAGGGATGAAAAACCTTCTTTTTGGGCAATTATTTTAAAATAATACTCCTTTAAAAATAAGAAGAAATCGACAACCCCTTAGAAAATTTGACAACATAATTTTATGCCTTTTTTCCCTTACAGGAGTTTTTCACACAACAGTGGTCAATAAAAAAAAACTATCAAACAACAAATGACGGAGGGG